>JAGFPH010000227.1:198761-218486 GCA_018207615.1 Philaenus spumarius | reverse complement strand
TTATGGCCATATAAACTAGGTAACAGGATAGCTAACACCAAGATTTAATTTACTTTATCACGTTTTAACCAGATATTTCCAGGGACTTTCTGTCATGGAATTTTTATCGTAAAGGCAGATAACGTGATATAGTAATATGTAATTAACTAACGAACAACAAAAACACCAACTCATTTAAACACCTCTTGAACAAAAAACAAAACTTGCTTTATGAATATTCAGGGTGTCCAGCTTCGACTGTCTGAAACTTTACGGGGTTATTTGTCAGCAAAAAACAAGCAAATACAATATAACATGTATCCTACCTCAATCAGTTTGCAGTGTGTGATTTTTACGAATACCTTAATATCTCAGAAACAGTTTAAGATATAATCCTGAAACTGTGTATAAATATTCACCTAAATAGGGTACACTTTACTTAAAAACATTGCTTTCCTGTAACAATCCGTTTAAAAATGGCGGCAGTTGACATTTTTCAATTTTAAATGTCTAGAAAACTATACATTTTACAAAAAAAAAATATATAGCCTAGACACTAAATTTTTAGACAAATCCAACGATATATGGTTTTTAATAACTAGGTCATAAATAACGGAGATAACTCAAATTTATAGGTCGAATGTAGGGCTATTCGGGTGCTGACGGTGGGCGGTCATATTAATGAAATAGTAATAAAAAGCCCTACATTCGTCCACTAAATTTCAGTTTCCTCCGTTATTTAGACTCAGTTATTATAAACCATATATCGTTCGATTTGTCTTAAAATAGTCTAAAAATTTAGTTTGTAAATTTTTTTTACAAAGTTTGACATTGATATTTTGTAAATTTATCACATTACAACCGAGTGGTTAAAATACTTATTGAGGCTAAAACAGGGGTTTATAATAACGTAAAAGATAAACATTTTACCGGACCTAAAAAAAAATGACACCATGTCCGAGTTGACGCATTAGCCGCCGAGGCCGTTAATACCAAGTTCAACTGCATATATATTTCTATATAAAATCCACCCTATTTTAGAAATGCGGGAGGTGGATATCGTGTTTAGAGAACCCAAATATTTAACGTTTTATAGGTCTCATAGCTATCGGAAAATTTTATTTTATTCTACCTATTTTGAAGGGACTAGTAAACAGCCTATATATATGGTGTTGGTGTTATTAAGCCTTCAGTTGATAGTAGGCCTATGAAAAGACAATACTTACTTGAGTAATGATCGAAGAGCCTACTCTCATCTTAGCGCTTGCGTTGCTCCATTGTCCCAAGTTAGTCGGCACTGCTCCAGGTGCTGATTCTGGCAATGCTGGGAACATGTCATCGTAGACATTACTGCTCGCACCCTCATTGTAGCTATGGTGCCCTTGGAAAGCATCTCCTGTCTCCCTGCCCTCTACTACTTGCTGCATTGTGATTGGGATAGTCCTAAAACGCGCCGAGTCTTACAGTAGCACTGAAACACACGGGAAACGTTTGGCTAAAGTTTACATCAGGACACCTTGCTGTACTGAGGCAGAAATGACAACGTATGCGCAAGAAAATGCTCTAATAATGTAATTATAATGTTCAATCCTTTTTCTAAAAGTCTTGAATAAAAGCAAACTTTAAACTTAAACTCAATTTATAACTTACAGTAGAGCGTCGAAAATCCGAACTAATTGGGACCGAGGGGGTTCGGATTTTCAATTTGTTCGGATTTTTGAAAATAACCAAGAAAATGCTATTTAGGCTAAAATATATGCCCTTTAATCGATTAAAGTGGTTAAACAGTACAAGCAGAAAGTAAGACTACTTACGTCTTACATATTATGATTTAGAAGAACCTTCACGTCATGATTACGCTTGGAACTCTCAATTACAGTACAGTATGTACTGTACATGTTTAAAAATTGACTTGTACATTATAGTTAACACAAACGAAAAATAAAAAAATTACTATACAGTACACTACTGTATTAAAACACACTGTAATAATGATTACACAAAGAGAAATTAATGAACTTTCTGTATGAAAAAACTAAAAATGTACGAAAGACAGAGCAATGATATCTACTGTCCTGTAGACACTGACTGACAGAGGGTGGACGTGATAACTGATAAAGAGATAGACTGAGTTAGTGGGGCGAGCTAGTGTAGACAAAAATAGAGAAGCCAAGGTTATTACCCCGCCCCGCCCCGCTTTGTTCAACTATGAGACAGACACGATGTTTGTTTACTGCTAGCGCTAAAGCAGCTTATTAGCGTGACAGTAAAAATACTGACAACCAATCTGCTGTGAGGGCGTGTGAAAGCAGGTAGTATTAAGAAGTGTTTAAAAAGAGATACTGTAATGTAATGTCAAACTGCAGTGAAGATTTTTGTGGATTTTTTAACGACGCAATTGAAATTTGCGAAATAAAATTTTTGCAGGGGCTGCCTCGGAATGCGTTCGGATTTTTGACGTTTCGGATTATTGACGTTCGGATTATCGACGCTCTACTGTATTTAACTCGGGGGAAATATTAGGCCTAGACTTAAATAAACATGATTATCGGACTCTGCTATTCCTTTACTTTTACAAAAAACTAACATTCTGACTTAAAAACACAAAATTTTCATTTTATAAATAATTCTATTATACACAAGTTGAATACTTAATGTTTACCGTACTTTACATCAAACTACAAACTAGAGATATTCAATAAACATCGATGTTCACAATTCGATACATCTAATCGATCCCATGAGTATAACAAGGACCCAGATGTATTTGATGCATCAATTTATAATCTATGAAAATAAAAAAATAGCCTCAAGTTCTAACAACAGTCTCTAGTAACAGATGTTTACCAGCATTTAACATTAATAGTACAAAGTGTTTCTAAAGTTGGCAGCAATAGGCCTACTCTGTTTCCTAAAAAAAAGTCATTGTTTGGTGTAGGCCTACTAAAGTAAATTTACGCCAAATATTTTACATGGAATACCATACAAAAAGTTGGAAAAGGGTTCTAAGAATCTACTTTATGTTCTGAACAAACTGTGTCGATCAAAATGACTTGAATTTTTTTTATGTTACACTAGGGGAAACACGCCAACCTATACACGTTGGAACTTTCTATACACATAAACTTGTTGTGTTTTCTTTATAATAAAGGTGTAGGATTAATAATAACCCCAAAGCTAAGATGGTAAATAATGCTAAATGTTCAAATCAAATTACTTCATATATTTTATAACAGCAGTTATAATAAAGGTCAAAAGAATCAGCAAGGCTCAGGTTTACACTTTAATAAAAACCTAACCTCTAGAAATTATTGCATACAAATTTGAAATCAGCTTTTAATAGAAATCAGCTGTTTTATCTGTTATTTTATTCAGTTGGTTGCTATGGTAATGAATGTAAATCAATGTAGGCCTAACCTAAGACTTTTTCCGACTAAATTTACAAATATTGAAATAAAAATGTTTTTATCAAAATGAATTATAGCCTATGTTATTCAGGGATAGTGTAGCTTTTTATTAGTAAAACAATTTTTTCAATCGGTTCAGTAGTTCCAAAGATTACCCCCTACATACAAACAAACAAAGAAGCAAACAAAAAAAACAAACTTTACCTCTTTATAATAGTGTATCACAGACATTAGTGTATATAGTGTATTTTTTACATAAAAATGAATTGTAACATTGAACATGGAAACACTATTCTGATACTACAAAAGATTTTTAACAAGAATATTTAGGGCTAAATGTTGTGTAAAGAAGTTATAATTTTTCAGAAAATTATTATATATTTCACAATGATTATTAAAAAAATTATTATGACAAAAACGCAAAGCAAGAGGAATTTTTACAAATGTAGGACTTCAACTTATGTAAGACACTGAATGACAAAATCAAAGGAAGATTACCTAAAACATTTTATAATCAGTTAGCATACTTGAAAGAATATAATAGCCTAACTTGAACACAGAATTTCACAACTAACTAATACGTTTATTAATTCAAACAGGTTTCAACAGCAAAATTAGCATCTTCAGTGATGCACGAGCTACAATAATCAGAACCATAAAACCAACCTGACAGTGTCTCATGCCCCGTACTTAGACAACACCAAAAGGGGCGTGGTTTAAGACTATGCTACATTAGTAGGCCTAAGGTGTTAACAATAACTATATAACTAAACTAATAATAATCTCAAATAGCCTACATTATTTTTGTTTACATTAATATAGAATTGTGTATGGGTCCAAATTCATTATTTACAATCATTTTACGATACTTATTTTTGTTAATATAAAAAGTTTCCCAAGCATCTATTATGTTAAGTTTAGTTAACATTTTTCAATACGGTAATACAGAGTTTTCTATTTTAAAATTATGGTTTCCGTCTAAACAATGCTTAGGAACAATGATGGTTTTTTTTTAGTTAGCGATCTGCCTATAACATTATGTAAACTAATATTTTAAAAACTTTAAAGATTGTATTATCATGTAGTCTACTCTATTTATTCTTTTTTTTTTCAAACCTGCTTAGCAGTAGTGGTACTTTTCCGACCACACCAAGGGAATGAAACATTCTGTGACTAAATAGGTTAGGTTAGAACCTTTTAGATATTTTTTATTATTATTTTTGCATTTCTGTAGCCATCCGACCCTAGGCTAACCTATGGCAACAGAAATGCAAAAATAATAATAAAAAATACCTAAAAGGTTCTAACCTAACCTATTTAGTCACAGTATGTTTCGTTCCCTTGGCAGTGACTTTGATGTGTGGTCGGTATAACGGAAAAGTACCGCAGTAATTTTATACACTCCACAATATTAATTTACTAGCCTATATTGTACCAAGTGCAGTTCATTTGTATAACACCAGAAATGTTTTCAGCTGGATATTTTGCATTGTAAATACACTAAATGTTTAAAATACTACAACATATTGGGTATTACACTTTTTAATGAGTTATTTCTATGCCTATCTTTCAGCAGGCTAGTCTTATAGTTTTGAGACAATTTTAAATTATTGGCAGGTTGATAATCTATTTCATACCCTTAAAAGAACACTTTGAATTTATTGTCTTAAGTTGTATACTAACTAGCCTTTTGTATATAGGCCTAGGAAAAGCTAATAAAAATCAGATGGAATATATGTAGGACTACCAGGAAACAATTAGAAAATCTTGAAAAATACAAATAAAACGTACAGAATACCTTTAAAATATAACTTAAGAATTTTAATATTAGATGGATAACTAGGCTACTAGCTATTAGGCAGAAGTGTTTCACAAAACAGAGTAATTAAAAATTACATCAGATAAAAACTAGGCCTATGTCAATTGATAGCCTACAGAATTGGTTTGATTAATAGTCCGATGAAATATATGCCTATCTGACTTAATCATAATGTGGCAAGTTAGGTTAGGTTAACTTTGAAATATAGCCTTTATAGTTCTTTTTAGAAAATATAGGGTAGTAGCCTACCTCATAATATAACTAGTCGAGGGAACTATGTGATAGTCCAAACATTTAGTGACATTCTACTTACAAAAATATTATTAGCCTAAATCAACGTGTTCATTATTAAGTTGACCCTAGTTCCCTAGCCTAATATTTTTGCAGACAACGACGTTGTTCTACATTCTACTGTTAAATGTTGATCACGGGTAAACATACTATGACTAAATACTATAGGTTAGAACCTTTTAGGGTTTTTTTTTAATTAATCTTGCATTTCTGTTGAAATAGGTTAGCCTAGGGTCGAATAGTAAACTTGCGCCAAATAGTTTTATTTTTACATAGGCCTACATTAAATAACACTAATTGTCATCACCCGTAGCTTCAACTTTTGCAAAGTAGGTCAAGACAAAGGAGGTACTGATTACGTCATTTGCTCAAGTATAGGTAGGCCTAAATGATATTCTTATAAATTAGACTTTTGTATAGTAGGCCCTATATATGTTCAAGAACTGTAATTTATTCCGAGACCCGTGCCTACAAGTAAGATTATGTTTAGATTTTGGTTACTTATCTTAAATTTTAACATTTGAATAATATAATTTAGGCCTACTTAAGTTGTGTATTTATGATTTCGCTCCATTTATAATTTAACAACTAATAGGCTAGATATCACATGTTTAAATAAACTTGAAATGGTTAGTAATAGCCTGCAATTGAAAGTTACAGATGTTCTATAAAGTATTTTGCACATATGTTGGTTACCCCTGCCGCAAATAGCGAGGTGATGCAGGCCTACATAGTAATTTAGCATTTTTTGTATTATTAAATCAACACTGTAGGGCATTTAAACTGAATGTTAAAGAAGCCTGAAGAAAGTTAGGGTATATGAGATAAGATAAAGTAAATAAACAAACAAGATCTAGGCTTACAAAACTCTCAAGTAATTTTGGCAAAATTACGGTAGCCTAGGCGGTGCAACTTTCCGACTCTAGGCTAACCTATGGCAACAGAAATGCAAAAATAATAATTTAAAAAATACCTAAAAGGTTCTAACCTAACCTATTTATTTAACACTAGAATGTAAAACAACATCGTTGTCTGCAAAAATATTAGGCTAGAGTCGAATAGTAAAGTTATGCCGTCTAGGCACATTGCCCTTTAATCTGACAACCAAAATTGTAAAATTTAAGTACCTACCTAATGGTAATACCAACATAAAATATGTTTAGTAGGCCTGTTAAAATATATTTTGACTAATGAAGTTGGATTAGGTTTTGTTAATTTTACTTTGGTAAAAAAATTTACAAAATTTGTAGGTTAGAGAGAGTAATTTGCATTATTAGCCTGACACAAATACACAGTGAAAATTATATTTAAAAAAACAAAATTAGCTAACATAGGCCTAGGCTATACCACAAAGAAAAAACTTGTTAGGAAAACTTGTTTGTTGTTTCAAATCAGCAAATTGGAAAAGTGACAAATTTTTAGTAGCTAGCCTACACCACTAGGCCTACTTGTTTTTTTATTTATTTATTTATTTATTGTCACATAACATTTTACATATAGCAAGAGCTATAAAACTGGTGACATTGTCCTCAACATAAGCCATAATAACAAAACACAAACACAATAATACACAGTGCAATAACACCATACATAAATTTCATAACCCTATGATTAAAATCACAATTACAATTATACATTTTTTTAAAACATAAACAGAAGATTATTATAAAAGTTCTCATACATACAACATCAAATACATATCAACATTTTATAAATCATTAAAATTACCCAAGTCATCATCTAAATACTCCTGAATACTATAATAAAAGCCTTTTTTAACAGAAATGCTTTCAATGCCCTCTCAAATACTAATGAATTTTCAATTTCTTTAATACACAATGGAAGATTATTTAAGAATTTTCTAGCCACAAAATCAGAAGTCCTTGAAGCTATATTTAAGCGATACCGAGGCAACACGAAATTATTTTTTGCCCTAGTGTTATATTGATGCTTCTTTTCGTTATTGCAACCCGTAATGTAATTCACCATAATAAACATTATTGTCTCAAGAATATACAGTGAGGGAAGTGTCAATATTCCTAACCTCTTAAATAGAGGTTTGCAAGAATTAGTTTTCTTAGAAAAAGTCATACAGCGGATATATGTTTTTTGCATTTTAAAAATGGAATCAACACCCACTGCACAGCCCCACAGTAATACACCATATCGCATTACTGAACAAAAGCTACCATGATAAATCATTAATTTAGTTTTTTGATCTACTATAGCCTACTCCTTAATACACTAACTTGATAAGCGCTGGAACTTCTAGCTTGTCCAAAATTTTTATCAAAAAGCACTAAGATTAGGCCTACCATTCAATCATGGATGGGTTGCCAACCAAATACACAAAAACACTCTACTTCCGTTGTAGCACAAAAAATGTCATAGATCAAACTAATTTGACACAAATATATAAAATGTATTTTCATTGATATATCTCTATATATATAACAGCCTAACCTAAGTTAACCCCTCCTTTCCATAACATAGGCTATAACCTAATCGTAGTTATTCTCTCATGCCTGTCATCTCACATAACAAAAATGTATCAAATTAAAGTAAATAAATATAATACCTAGCCTAAATTCCCCTTTTTGTATAAAGTATACAAGACGCATCAAACATAGAAAAAACTCCCTCTGCCATTATTAGGCCTAGTTCGTAAGAATATAAACGTTGCATAGGTCTACATTTACAGGAGAGCGTTTAGAATACCACTCCACTACTTGCAGCAATGACGGAAGAGAAAAATTGGTAGGCCTCGAGGCCAATTCTAAAATTTTATCAAACTTCATACGGTAGACTAGCCATTTTAGCAAGTAGGCTAACCAGGGGTATACTAAAAGGTTGCCAAATTTGTGTAGCCTACTAACATAAAAGTGGACAATTTGATGGATGAGTGTATGACAAATATAGTCCGAGAAAATGACAAATGAGTTGGTTTCGCTTTTAATGTCTCCTAACATACTTCCATAACTCGAACTGCATAACTCGAACAGAATGAAGAGTATCTAATAATAAAATGAAGCTATTCTTAAACATAAAAAAATATATTTTTCAGTAGGCTAGGCCTGTTATTAAAATTAATAGCTAGGCTAATCTAATAAAAAATAGAGAATCTAGGCTCTAGGCTACTGTTTTTTTTACAATGACACTATTTTTAAGATCATTATCAAAACAAAAATGAATATAGATATCAAATTATATATTTTTAAAGCTAGGAAAAATGTTAATATATGAACTAAACTTAGCCTATTATTGCTTAGAGACACAATGTTATTAATTTACAAGCAATCCCAACCATAAGGTAAATAGAAAATAGAATTGTGTCATTGTCATGGCATATATTGTATATTAATGACTTGTCTATTGTTTAAATTTTCTTACGCATTTAACATTTGCAATGCGGAAGAAAAATTATAAAATTCATGTGGACAATTGACACGTAGTCAGTTCAAGGTTTAGGCTAGCCTATCCGACTCGCAATAACCTCAGAAAGATGGAAGTGAATTTTCAAGAAAAAAATGTAATAAAATTTGTAACCACTCAACTGGATTTACAATTTAAAAATACTAAAGTATGAATATTTTAATTAATATTTTATAAAATCAATTAACTATAATTTTAAGTTGACGTGTCACCATGCTCGTATTTAGGCTTCCATTGACGTGTACAAGAACAGCGGTCATGAACTTTTTAAAGAATAAAACTTACTGTACTGTAGTCCGTAAGATCCGTCCTAATTTAACGTCCAACTCATAAACTGCTCCAGTTTGACGAAGCTTTATGTCTTCCTAAAACAACAAATAATATTAAATAACTAACACTCCGCCTTCCAAAAATTAAAGTTATATCAATATTATCAGACTACTTTACGTACCAAGAGGTAGACACAAAATGAATGAAATAATCGGTCACAATATATCCACGAGAGGCGCTGATATCGGTATGTTTAGTCAAAATATAAACTAAAACCGATTATTTGGGCTATAAAATAACCAATGTGCTTTCATGGGAAATGTATTGTTCTTTATTCTTGAATCCCAGAAAGGAGTTTTAACTTTTTACTAAACATCTTTGCTAATATTATGATGGGCAAATTGTTACGACTAATTATTTCTTGTGCAATAGTTCTGCAGACGATAATAAGTAGGCGGCTTATTTGATTTTTAAACTAGCGTAAAATATCTATTGAAACATAACATCATTATTTATAGGCCATTCTTTTGAAATTAAATTTAAATAGGCTTCTTTTCAATCCTGAAAATAATACTTTATGATAATGCCTTCTTTTAAAATATTATAATATTATTTTGATTGAGGAAGCGAATGATATTATTTGGTGGGTAATTTTAAAGAGGTATCAAATTTATAATAGAGAGCCTGCAAATCTAATGTGTTGTACCAATGAATACAGAATACAATATTGTATTCTGTTCTGTATTCATTGGTTGTACTGAATAACTGTAGTTAACTCACCCAAATGGCTTAAGGTGGATATTATAATTTGATATTTTTATTTTTGTAATACTGTACTGGCTATTATTTATTACCTACCTTTATTGGTGTAACACATTATTAGCGAATTTCCATAGGAAATAAACGGTACGAGGAACTGGCACATACTTTCTCACAAACATATTTAAATTATTAAACAGATTCACTTTGACTTGTAGGGTGGGGTAAGAGAGGTGATTTTTTATTAAAGTTGGAGATTAACTAATAAATATTATTATTATTATCTAGAGAGAAAACTATTCGATCGATTTCGAACAAATTTGCACCAAACACGTCAATTAGGTCTTTATAGATGCACGAAAAAAGGTTTTGAAAATTTTTGAAAAACAACCCCCTTTATGGCCAAACCCCCCAAAATCAGTTATTATTATTATTATTAGCTAAACGAGAATTTTTAGAAAGATGCGGTTTTTTGCATAGGTAGGGCCCATTAAAGGCTACAAATAAGCAAAATTTTATCAAAATCGTTAGAGCCGTTTTTTTATAAAAAAAATTATAACTGGTTTTTTGGGGGTTTTTGGCCAAAAAGGGGGTTGTTTTTCAAAATTGTTGAAAACCCTTTTTCGTGCATCAATACAGGTCTACTTGACATGTCTGGTGCAAATTTGGTTGAAATCGATTAAATAGTTTTCTCTCTAGCTTTGTATACATACAGACATACAGACAGACATTTTGTAAAAACCACTTTTTTGGACTCAAAGGGTCCCAAAACGGATATTTCCACAAAAATCTCAACATCGATTTTTTTTGCGATCACTATACTTTCTCTATACCATAGTATAGTGAGAAAGTAAAATGAGCTATTGCAGTGGCCCTTATGGTAAGAACCAAGGTCGGGAGTAGCAAATGAGCACCGATCATGGTCCCTAGAACACGTTTTTGGGTGTCATTAAAATTCATATATATATATGTATATGTGTTCGCACTCTAGTGGCCGCATTTTAAGTCCGATTTGGTTCAAATTTGGTACACATGTTGGTTGTCTACGTCGCTCGGACGAGTTCGTTAGCCAAAAAATCCAACAACCGGAAGTACGTTTTTTTACAGGAAGTAACTATTTTTTGACATTTTTACTACGAGAATGAAAATTTTTTAGAGTGTTTTCTAAAAATATAAATCTAGGATGTTATTCTACACATTTTATTTTTTTTGCGCGACCTTATAGCTCGCTTGGTTCCCCCAAAATCGATCAAAACGTAAAATACCATAAAAGTACCCGGTTCAAAGCCATGTGGTGGATTTTACCGTGGGGTTGGCGTGCGAAGCACGCAATGCATTGTGTATTGAAGATACTCCCAATACGGGGGTTGGCGCGCGAAGCACGCAATGCTTTCTGTGTTAAAGAAACTCCCAATTTTCGGAATGGCGTGCGAAGCACGCAATGTTTTGAATATTGAAGACACTCCCAATATGCGGATTGGCGTGCGAAGCATTTTGCAGCTATTCAGAACCGTCGTGAGTAGACTTATTTCCCAAATTGTTTGTTGAAGCCCTAAAACATAGGCCTATAAATTTCATTTTGGAAATTTGCTCAACTCACGTCAGCGGTCCAGCTGCGTGGTCGAATTATTATTTCTTCTTGCTGCTTAATCTAGTAGATTTATGTGTATATTTTAAATTGTCTGCCATTAAATAAATAATGAACTGTCTTCAAACAAAGCTAATAACAAACTCTTCACAATTAACTCCCTTCTTCTTCATCTCTACTCCAATAATGCTTCCTCTTCTCCCTCCTCAACTTTATTATTTCTTCTTCCCTTTTACATTGTGTTGGCCTACACTTAAACCTATATGATTTTTACAAACATGATGAGATCTTATTACTAATGTTTTGAAATGGTATCTACTTATATAAAGCTAGACGGTAACACTGATTCACTGACATTAATTATTAAGCACTTCCCGTAATCGGAACTCCGTCAACCTTATACTTGAATTAAAGCTCTCAACGAGAAACTTTTGGGAAAATTGCCAGAATGTTATATTTTGTAATTTTGGAATCACCTTTTGGGCGGTAAATATTTTTCCGATTTTTTCAATTTCTTCATTTTCCCACTTTGAGCGCATTTAGTAAGAAAGCGGTAAGAGATAGCAAACAATGTCAAATACAAAAGTTGTAGCAAATTAAATTTCAAAAAAGAGATTTTCCGTCAGATTCAAAATCCAATCATCCCTTTAGCCGCTATTAACCCGAGAAGGAGCTCCGGCAAACAATCCTTCAAATTTCCCATGTTAATCTTATGGAGATAATGTTTAATGAGTTTGAGTCAGCTGCTAAATAAAACAGCTGATTTGTGTTTGGTCACCTATGTACAAACGAGCCAAAGATTAACGAGATTCTTTAGCGAATTTACCAACTGCGAGCGAAGCGAAGCAGCCATCTGAGGCGGGGTTGGGACGCTAAGCGTCCAGGTGCAGAGCCCCAGTATGAGTATAATGGGCTATGTGTTTCTTTTATATTATTATGAGTATCAGGGACTGATGACTTATGAGATGATGTACCAACTGCTTATGCATAAAACGAATTTTTGGTATCTTTACAATTTTGGTCAAGAAATCTTGGATAGCAATAATTTTCTATTTGGAAAATAATAAATTTATAATAATAAAATTTAATCATGTATCAAAGATGGTTATAAAAAATTATATATTGAAACAAACTTAAATACTAAATAAAAATAATTAACAGATACTATGGATTAATCTATGAACTCATTATTTTGATTGGTTATTAAGCATTGCATGATTTTGGTCCAAGTCACAGATAATTAATACTAATTATTTACCTTAGGTCCGTCTTGTGACTCCTTGTCGTTTAGTTTAAGACGACATGTTTCGGAGCCGTAACTCCATCTGGTTATCCCTCTGGTGAGTTCGTCGAACATTAAAAACATTAAAATTTTATAAACACACACATTTACACACACAAGTCACAGTTCGTCACACAAATAAATACAAGAAATAAGCCGCATCTCAACGTCCGGTCAGTATAGTGCAGTGCAGCCTACTGATCGTTATCTCTGTATGTTTTATACAAATGGTTGATAGCCGTGTCGTACAAATAGTGGGAGTTGAACGTAAGTTTGTCATTTAATACGTCATCTGGGTTTTTTTTAATGTTTTATATATTTCAAACTCCTCTATTGCATTCATTATTCTTCCTTTTGTACACGTGTATAAGGCTTCTACTGTTGAGTTGAAGTCTCCCGGCTTATGATCCGATTCAATGAGGTGGCGTGCATAATTAGACCTACTGATAACAGAGCTCTTGTTAGAGAGATGTTCTTTATAACGTTCCTTAAACGTTCTCCCTGTTTGACCAATATAATGTTTGTCACAATCCTGGCAATTAATTCTGTATACTCCGGACCTTTCCTCTATTGGGGTGATCATTTTTGGTTTTAACGAAGCATATAAGTTATTATTAGTACGGAATGATATGGTTATATTATGTTTCTTGAAAACGTTTTGTAAGACATTGGGTAAATATTTAGTATATTCTGAAGAAATATAGCTGTTTTTATGGTAGTGTCATTCTCAGAGCGTTTCGTGTTCTTTTTCTTGATATGTTTGTTGATTAACTTGTCTATAGTTATACTATTGTACCCGTTTGCCACAGCTATATGCTTAATGATATTAATTTCGCTTTGGTAAGCATCCTTGTTCATAGGTACCGTGGACAAAACTATGAAAAGCTGCCATCTTTTGTGAATATGGGTGGTGTGAATCGGCGTGTATGGTAACGTCTGTGGTAGTAGGTTTGCGATATATTTTATATTGTAACCTGTTTGTGTTTTTTGTTAATGTTAAATCGAGAAAGTTGAGTTGATTTTGCCTTTCCATTTCCAGTGTGAATTGGATGTTCGGTTTTATATCATTCATGGATTTCAGAAGTCTGGTTATTTGTCTGTTAGTTCTATTAAAAACTACAAATGTGTCACTACGAAACGACCATAATAAATTATATTGTGTTTATATTTATTTTGATCAGATAATAAATATTTATTTTCATAATAGTTTAAATATATGTCAGCCAATAGTCCTGATATTGGTGAGCCCATGACTAAGCCTTCTTCTTGTGTATAGAAGGCGTTATTGAAAGTAAAATAGTTTTGTTCCAATAACGTTTGTAATAGCAGTCTACACACAGAGTTTTTCTGACAGTTTTTGATGTTCCGGACGGGTGCTCCAATCCTGTGTGTGTGAATATGCAGCTGCCGAGATGCCACACAGGAGTGCGGGGTTGGGGCGACGAAGTCTAATGCTCCATTCATGACACACGCATTCCAATCTAATGTTCCAGATCTTTCATTGAGCCTCAGACACCTGTTGAGGTGACTTCTGTTTATTTACTAGTTTAGTTAGTTTGTTATTTACCTGTTTATTTACAACATTAATACGCAGTGTGGGATCAGGACAACCTTGAAGCATTTATAGAAATGTATAGAAACTTTCCAAACAAACTGGGAGCAAACAAAGAATTTGTTATACAAAAATACTAGGCATTTGAGGCGCTTTCCGGAAGGAATTGTATCTTTTTTGTGATATAAGGGTGAACTAAATTTTAAATAACCTGAAACGTTTTGTTGTCCCTTGATTTTTAAGTCATTTCTATAATTTTCTGGGTAATTTTCTCTGAGTTTCCTCAAAAATACACAATGCATTGCGTGCTTCGCACTCCAGCCCCCATATTGGGAGAATTTTCAATTCACAAAGCATTGCGTGCTTTGCACGCAAACCTCCGATTGGGAGTATCTTCAACACACAAAGCATTGCGTGCTTCGCACGCCAACTCCACGGTAGAATCCACCATATGGCTTTGAACCAGGTACTTTTATAGTATTTTACGTTTTGATCGATTTTGGGGGAAAAAAAGTAAAATGTGCAGAATAACATCCTGCATTTATAAAACTCAAAAACAAATTCATTCTCGTAAGAAAAAAACAGTTACTTCCGGTCAAAAAATGTGCTTCCCGTTATTGGATGTTTTTGGCTAACAAACTCGTCCGAGCGACATAGAGAACCAACATGTGCACCAAATTTGGACTAAATCGGACTTAAAAGGCGGCCGCTGGAATATGGGCGAACACATGTGTTCATAAATATATACATAGGGAAAAATGGGGTAAGACCGGGTAGCTGACACTTGACGGCTTACTGAAGCTAAAATATTCATCATGTAAAATCCACCTTTACTATACATACCCACGAACTATATGGCTATATAATAATATTTTCGTTAAAATTGTTAATCTATAATAATAAATTTAGCCTATTCTAATTAATTTTGTGAAAAACGAAAATTATTTATTTACGTAATTGTATACAACATTCAAGAATAAAAAACATACGTGAAGTTATCCTAATCAGCACCACTATAACTCTCATGGGCTATACGTGACAATCCCACGTCTTTGGAGTTGGAGTATAAATCATTGCAGTATAAGCTCTTGGGTTCTCTCTTCCTTTTCACATAATAATACATACAGCGCTACACAAGCAACAAGTCTCTTTTTTCTTAAACTCTTGTTAAGGTGGTTCGCTCCCTGTAAAGTGTTCAATTCGACCGACTAGTTTATCGCAGAGTGTCGTAGTGGCCATTTCGCATATTGGGAGTATCTTCAATACACAAAGCATTCCGTGTTTCGCACGCCAACCCCCGTATTGGGGTATCTTCAATATGCAATGCATTGTGTTCTTCGCACGCCAACCCCACGGTAAAATCCACCACATGGCTTTGAACCGGGTACTTTTATGGTATTTTACGTTTTGATCGATTTTGGAGGAACCAAGCGAGCTATAAGGTCCGTCAAAAAAAAATGTGCAAAATTACAAGTCATCTTACATTTACATTTGTAGAAAAAATTCATTCTCGTAGGAAATATCTTAAAAAAAGTTACTTTTGGTAAAAAAACGTGCGTCCGGTTGTTGGATTTTTTTTTGCTAACAACTCGTACGAGCGAAGTAGACAACCGACATGTGTACCAAATCGGACTTAAAATGTGGCCGCTAGAGTGCGAACACATATATACGTATATATTTATGATTTTTAATGACACCCCAAAACATGTCCTGGGGACTATGATCGTTGCTCATTTGCTACTCCCGACCTTGAGTCTTTTTTTTTTTTATTTAAGGAAGGAAAAAAAGGACAAAAATATTTATGACATTGTCCGGGGACTGAAGGTGGTGGGCAGCCTCCTTACCCCGGTAAAAACCATTCAACCTTCCATTCCATCTTCCCTCCTCTGCGGGACCATCACTGAGATATTAATTCACAGAGGAGAGGATCTGTCTTACCCTATAGGGTCATCCACCATCCTTTTGACCGGCTGGTCAAACACAAATTGTGCCAAATCTACTTTAATATGTTCTCTGATGGTATTAACTCTTGGGTCTTACAATAAGGGCTATTGCAATTTTTCCTATGGAAAATTAGCTTGCTCATTTTTCCTATGGAAATTCGCTAATAAGCAAGCGTGCATGGTTAATGTTAGATGTGATAAAAAAATCATTTTTAGCGTATTTCTATATAATTTTTTAATGTCAAAACACAAGGAATCAGCATTATATGGTATGTTTTTCAACTTTCTCACTAAAATATTCTGAAAGTACGACTTAATGCCTACAAACTCACACAAGACTCATTTATTTAACAATAATTGTTGCCAATGATAAATGTTGGTTTGGTCAAAATTGCGGGATGGAGAAAGATGACGAATGGTTTTCAATTCTTCTTCTAAATCATTTTTTATTCAATATTAATATCAGATGACACACGCAAGGTTTCAAGTCTGAACGCTGCAGCTTTAAAATACAAGATACCTGAACTTACACTGAGGAGATATATTAAAAAAAGAGTTCGTTCTCAAAGGAAAAGAAATTGAAGTACAATTCCCCCAAAATTTAGGGAGGTTCAGAAAAACTTTTTCTGCATCACAAGTGGAAGAGCTTAAAGGCTACGTGATTGACATTGACAAAAGAGCCTTTTTGGTCTATCACGAAAACAATTTGCAAATATATGTTTTGACTATGCTGAAAAAAATGTGGTGAGCCATAGATTTAATGTAAACAAAAAACCTGCTGGCGAAGGCTTCGTAAGAGAATTTATGAAAGAATGCAGGCTGACAATGAGAAAACCTGAATCCTCGTCAGTTGCCCGGCTCGTGGCATTTAACCCTGTCAATGTTGGGACTTTTTTTGAGGCTTAGAGATGTCCGATTGAAATACTCATTTACAGCTGGATAAATCTACAACGTTGACGAAACGGGATTTTCCACTGTGGCAACGAAAACTGTGAATGTCATTAGCCCTATCGGTGCCCGTCAAATGACAAAAACCTTCCGTTTTGATTTATCCTAGGGTGAGGTTGAATATAAAATTTTTAGAAGGTGCCCCTCCAAGTTCAGCAACAGCACCACATATTTCAAGATGGATAACTGCTCCAAATTTTGTTTTTTATTATGCTTTAAATGCCAGATCTTGTTTGTCGTCTTACCCACCACCCATTAGTCATCTGACCACATACCTGGGGTAAAAGGTGACGAAAGTTACAATTTTCAGAAAAATCCGTATTACACCCCTTTGAAGATGAAAGAGACAATTGGAAAAATTCATGGCATTAGGTAAGATATGGAAGAAGTTGTCATACGAATTTCAGTTCTGTAATCCATTCCCAGTAGCCAGAACAGATTGTGGAAGCTTTACCTGGTCATCTTACCCCGCCTTACCCTACACAAATAGTTTAATGTATTTTTTACCAATAATGTATTTGGAATCAGACCTCTCAGAGCATTTCTCGTTTTCTTTAACATCACTATCATAATAGGTAATCATATTTTCTACCTTCTTAATTTGAATTTTCCATCTATTATTCAACAAATGACCAGGGTTGAATTTACATTTTGTTACGCCCTAAGCAAAAGTTTTCGGAAGAGCCTTCTCCTCGCTATCTTCTATTGGTCTTAATCCCCTCTTGGTTCTTTCTAATACTCCAATCCAATTCAACAAATGAAAACTGAAAAATAAATTCCATAAAATATTTTTATTAAAAAAACAAGTTATTTCTTTTATTGAATCAACATTTTTACTTAATTAGCTATGCATTTTTTGACCTATCTTTTTTGAAAAAAGTAAACGAAAGTATGGACTTTATAGACTTTCAAAACATTTGTGTCCTTTTGTTCAATAGTTTTTCAGTTAGAGAATTTTTAAAAAAGCCTAGCAACCTGAAAAGGCTCAAAACACGACTTTCTAGTCGGTTTGGTTAGTTTCTCGAAAACTATACGAGATATTGAAGTTCTGATAGTGTTCGATTAAAATACCTTATAGGGCCTATATACTTTTATTTATAATTAAAAAATATTGGCGCAAATTTACTATTCGACCCTCGGCTAACCTACGGCACCAGAAATGCAAGAATAATAAAAAAGAAAATAGCCTTAAGTTCTAACTTATAGTCTTTAGTCATAGTATGTTCATCTGTATTGAACATTTAACAGTAGGCTTAGATGTAAAACAACATTATCGTCAGCAAAAATATCAGCCGAGGGTCGAATAGTAAACTTACGCCAAAATATTTCATAACTTTGTATAGTAGCAGAGCTAGGCCTATAGCCTAAAAAAAGCTTACAATGAGTACAGTATTAGTTTTATTTAAATGCCCCATAACTCTCAGTGTAGGCTAACTCATATTTAAAAAAATAAATAGTTCAACTCGCCATCCTGTTTCTTTTCATGCAATAAAACTTATGAAAATCAAAAGTAAAATATTTTGCCTTATAATGTTCCAAGGGGTAGGCCTACACTTACCATAAAACTACACTTATAAATTGCAGAAAACTACTATTTTCTCTGGCTCATAACCCAGAAAACATACTTAGGACCAATAATAATTAGTTTAGCTAATTAAAAAACTACAATAACAGAAAATACCTAACTATTTTATAAATAACATCAAACAAAATATTCAGAAAAAGATTTAGGTTATAAAAAGGAAATTTCGGCCTAACCTATAAAAACAAATTAGTATTGAGAAAGAAAACTATGCAAACTTTTAAGAATTTTATGTAGGCCTACTTGGTAGCCAGTAAATTCAACCCAAGTATTTTGTTTGTATGAAAGATTTAACAGCAACGAAAATTAAGTTCGAAAGTTATTTAGGTATTTTAGAAAATATATCTTAAATTGAACTAATTTCCAAATCCAAAATGATAAAGTCAAAAGACTGGAAAGTTCAAAGATAAAGAATTCGAATTGTCGAATTCATAATTTTAATGCAGATAGCAGCACCTTCCGGACTATAGTTTTTTTTTTTTTTTTTTTTAGTCGGTTAATGCACTTATTACTTATGCGACAATAAATAGTTTCGAATTTTAACTTACCAGGTAGCAGCACCTCACGGATACAATTTTCATATATATCAGTTCGTAATTTGAATGTAGAGAGCAGCATCTCCGGAACTATATTAAAATGACAATAAAAATAGTTTCGAATTTTAACGTACCAGGTAGCAGCACCTTACTGGACTGATGCGAAACGTTTGACTACATACTAATGCCAACATGATCCCAAATTCCTCAGTGAGGCGGCACACTTTTTTGTAAGGAAAAAAAATAAATTGTCCCGTCTCACTGTTGACTTGATCTCTAAACAAACTTTGTATCCGTGAGCTGCTGCCACCTGGTGTGTTAAGTTTGAAGCTATTTA
>JAGFPH010000227.1:180521-198751 GCA_018207615.1 Philaenus spumarius | reverse complement strand
GCTGCTACCTACATTAAAATTACGAACTGATATAAAATTGTGTCCGTGAGGTGCTGCTACCTGGTACGATAAAATTCGAAACTATCTATTATCGTTTTACTGTATAGTCCGGGATATGCTGCTTTCTACATTAAAATTATTAACTGGTATTATTCTTTTTTTTTATTAAAAAAGAAGTTCATAGCGAGATAACTTAGTAATTTTAAACAAGTTTATTGGTAGCTTACCTGGCATTATCCAGTGTGATGCATCAAAGGATCAATTTATTTAAAACAATTTAAAACGATGCCTAATAATATTTAATAACATTATCTAAATGTATTTTGCTTTTATTTAATCTACAAAGTCATTTAAAAACAATTCATTTCAAAGTTTTTGTTCTTATCCCATGTTAATTTTAAACAGCGTTATAATCGTGCTTCAAGGCCTTAGGAGTCGAGCGTACACAGTCAGCATTGTAAGATGATAGCGTATGTCACTATGCGAGTCTATGTAGCTCTGACTGTCTCATGTCCAGATTGAATGTATTGCAACATTTAGCCTAACAAAAACTTTATATTAAGTTAATTTCTTTTTGACGCTTTAATCAATTTTAATTAATTATTATTATCATTCCATGTAGCATCATTACTGTTAACAATTTAATCTTTCTCTTATGATTACAATTTAAACGAATCCCTACAGTGTTGTGTTCATATAAAGAGTGTTCCATTAGGTAATTCAGGTCACATATAGTTACACATTCCCCATGATACATTGAGGTCGCACTCCTTTCACACATTAAATCTATTAAGTTATATTTATACCAATAATTATATTCTTTAATTTATTTCACCCTTTTGTCTTTTTAAGATAAATCAAAACTTTGAAAACGAGATGGTTTCTTTTTAATACGAATTGGCCTACCTTGCGGTTGTAGATGTGCTGGTACTATGGCACTTGTACTGGCTGTATGAATATCAGGTATAGCTACACCATCAGCATTCGCGGCGTTTGTAGCTGTTGTACCCGTGGTATCCGTTGTTAAGGTCCCTATTCATAAATTTTGTTCTAGATCATTGCTTGTAGCCTTTTTTAACCGCCTATTTTCCATGGTTTTCTTGCTTTTTGGTTGCAATTTGCCATTACTTACTTCTAAACACTGTTTAATCCTATTGACATGTATCATCATTTCTCTATTCCTTACTTTTAAAACGACATTAAATTTTGACATGATTTTTAAAATGGCATAAGGTCTATTATAATTTATAATCAATGGGTGATTGATCCATCTAATAATTTCCACCAGCTATTGGTATTTGTTCCGCCATTGTAATTTAGTATTGCATCAATTTATTAATTTAAAACTTATTTATTAATTTTATAAACAATAATTATTTCACATAAACCCTTTTTATTGTCATTAGTGACGCGTGTACCTAATATTACTCAGCATTTTTCCGCACAACACATTGTATATCCTAAATTACGTAAAACTTTTACCATTGCAAACTTTAGGATTTGTCCAGTAGCGATTTGGTTTAGCATTAGCTGCCCAAATACTATGCCTTTCCTTTATGCGTAGTTAACTATCGCATATCGTTTACGTTAGTAAAAATTTTCTAACCTATCATGCATGATTTCCTTTATATTTATTAATAACTTTATATTTATTAATAATTAATTACTGTATTATTCAAGCTTTATTAAAAGAAATCGTTCGATTAATTATATAAATTTAAAACTTTCCAAAAAATCTATTACTTAGTAAAAATCATTAAAAAAAATTTTTAGACCATAAAGCTTTACCTTTTTTCTTGAAGAATCCCACTTCTCGACACCAGTTGTAACGGGGTCCGCCTCTTGGGTTCGGCTCTCCTGCGTCCGAATCCTGAAGCGGCGTTTTCCCTGGTCGGGCTGTGCCTTTCTGTCCTCGTGCGGACGTACGGGCGTTGTCAGGATGGTGGATGGCTAGCGGGTTCTTCAATAAGTTGGTAAACTCATGATCAGTTGAAACGTTTATTGAACCATTTACAAACGACTACTCTGTTGGTTCCGATTATCCTAAAACTAATGATATGCCACGAGGCCAAAGCAAGATCAATCCCTCATTTATATTGAGTCTAATTGCGGACGCGTTCACTTCCAGACTAACTGATGAATCTCTGAATGCTTTCCTCTAGCGTCCCCCTCCCTTAGTTAACTAGGAATCGTCTTCTCAGCAATGTACCTATAGCCAGCCTATACTATGTCCGCTGTTAGTGGACCCTTTAATATTTAGTATCTTTACTTATTATTTATAATTAGTTACGAGTTGAGGGGTACCCATCACACATTTAAAAAAAATTGTTACAACACATTGGCATTACAACACATACACAACAAACAACGCACTCCATTTAGTTTGTAGTTGCCCGCCCGGGTACTGGGTCAGAACTAACCAAGGCGAAGTCCTAACATTGCTCCCCCCTTCATTCGTGTAAGTATTAGATAATTTAAAGGCAGTATCGTATATTGAGTTGCTACTAAAAGACAACTTGTCATTAAAAACATTATGTGGTTCCATTTTCATCGCCTTGTAAATTTCATACTCTTCAATAACACTCGTGTATGTGCTCTTTTGTCACAAAACTTTAACACCTTCGTGTTGGTATGAGTATTTGTAATCAAAATCGACAAGGTGAGCTGTAAAATTTGACACTATTTTAGTCGGTTTTGATTTCGGGAAGTGTTTCTTAAACCTCTTGGCAAACGGACGACCTATCTGCCCTATATAATATTTAGGACAGTCATCACAATTCAATTTATAGACATCAGTCTTTGTTGTGGACAATCGGCTGTAATTGTTTACGTTCTCTAATGGTATTCTTACGTACTATTTCGACTGTAGAACGTTCAAAGTAATAAACCTCATTGGACAAATATTGGAAACACATGCTGTTTTGAGAAAAAAGGCCGCAGTTGTCCCGCGTCCGGTGGGTGGAGCCCAGCACAGCTACGCTTGTCAGAACACCATTTCCCGCGACCTCTACCAGCAAGAGAAAATGGTCGAAGAAAACTAAAACGCTGTGTGTAAAAGAAAAGAAACTGCTTATGAGTGTACTAAACATGAAGTAGCACTTTGCTCATGTTTTGAAAATTGTCTCACTTTACAGTCATTTGAAAAAAAACATAATGTTTAGTTTTAACGCCTAGAAGGTAAACATAACGCATTATTTTGGTATTTTACAAAGTTTAAATACATTGTGAAAATATAAAACTAAAAAGTGTTCTTTACCCCCTGGTGTCCATTAATGATAATTTTGTTTACTCTTTATAGACCTACTAAGGTTGATGGTTAAAGCCGTCAGTACTCTTAAACAGGTTAAAATAGTTAAACATTTTTTTTTAGCTAGAGGCAAACATTTATAGAACTTTGTGAGTTGTCATCAAAGATGAAGTTGATTGATTAATCAATCCAATTTTATTTGGGTGAAGTCGAGACTAGATCTGATAAAGTCCTTTTGACTCTACTCATTAAACAAAATACCTAATTTTTTACAATTTCTCAAAAAAAAAAAAAACAAAGAATAGTAAAGATAATACGGTCTTGATGTACATTTAGTATTATCTTATCAAATTTATAAACTCTTTAGTAATAGTGGCTCTTAGATTGAAAATAAACATTCTGCCGTATTGGATATAATTGGGAGGGTGTTGGTGATCTAAAAAAATACTTTTGGAAAACCTACAGCCAGTTTGAATGTTTGGACAGATCATCAAGATGAGTTTAATTAATCCATTTTTTAATATTTAGCTCTGCCTTCGAGCAGAATAAAATCTTCAAAATCTGGTGATATACGTTTCTGGCGCTTGGAAATTCTCGTCGTCTGTGATTTTGGAACCTGGAAGAGATAATCTAAGAATGGCATGACGTAAATACTGATTCAAAAATACTTTTTCCAGATACTACTGGAGTATCAGTTGCTTTTCTATTGCGTATATTGCCAGGTAAAGTTCGTCGTATCCGCACTAGTGAGGATTAATTAGTTGATTACAACAAAACAATATTGAAATAATGTACATCTGTTTAAAACATTGTGTTTGCCTTACTTCGTAAGAATTACAAATGGAAGAATTACCAGAGGCTTTTAGGAAGAAAGTTACTGAAATAAGTCAAGACTATCTAAGTGTAAATATGACAATATTACATTTGCCAAACTTTTCAATTTGTAATAATCATATTTTTTGCTGTAGTAACGTGAAAAATAGTGTTCTCTCATTTGGCCTTTTTTTAACTTAACTACCCTCGGCCTTTTATTATTACTCCCATAGATCTTGAGCTAGCTTTTCACATTTATAATGACTTAACGACGGTCCAAATTTAGAATCAGGTAATTATTAGAGAATTTCTACAGGAAAGACGAGCTATTACAGTGACTCTTATGGTGAGACCTAAAGTAGTAAATGAGCACCGATCATGGTCCATTGAACACGTTTTGGGATGTCATTAAAAATGTTACACATATAGGCCTATGTATATATGTGTTCGTACTCTAACCGCTGCATAAGTCCGATTTAGTACACACATTGGTTGTCTAAGTTGCTCGGACGAGTTGTTAGCCAAAAAAATCCAACGACCGGAAGTCACTATTTTTTTTAGATTTTTCGTACTAGAATTAAACTTTTTTAGAGTTTTAAAAAAAAAAATGTATGTAGGATATTATTCTGCACATTTAGTTTTTTTTTTGCACGACCTTATAGCTTGATTGGTTTTCCCCAAAATCGATCAAAACATACCATAATAAGTACCCGGTTCAAATCCACGTGGGAGATTTTACAGCGGAGGCCGACGGCCGAGTTTGTACGCTGCGAGCAAAGCGAAGCAGTTCATAACCCGAAAGGTCCGCTGAGAGTGGAACAAAGCTACTAATATATTTCGTTTACAGAGGCAGCTATTCAGCGCCTTCGTGAGTAGACCAATTACCCAAATAGTTGGTTGAAACCCTAGAATATATAAATTTAATTTCGGTAATTCGCATTGTCACCGGTTCAGCTACGCAGTTGAACTATTTAAATATTAATGGTGAAATTTCAACGAATGCCATAATTCGAATTATTGGGGTTGGTCGTCTCTAATTCGATTTCTATCATACATTAGCTGTGTAGGTCCAAATATTGTCAGTGGAGACCAATCTTTTCACTGGGGTGTAAGTTGGGAAATCCGGTAAAAATTGTTGGAAAATTTTATATTTTACCCTCCCCCAAAAAAATCTTGTATAATGTTCCTGAAAATTGTTTTCACTTTCTGAGTTTTTGCTTTGATCACCGTTCAATAACACAATCGATTCCTATAAAAGTGAGTGTACGTACGTGAGTAACATTTATATGTTTATTATAACAGTTGATTTCACCCATCATCTGTATAATTCTTAAATAAAACTTAGCGTAGATTATACTTTGGGGTTATGTTTACAACTTCAATCATTATAATTTCTTGTGAATTGATTTTTTTGTAAATATGAGTTATATAGAACTAATGTAGGCTATAATACGTTATAAGATTTTATTTGAGGTTATAAACTGTATATAAATACAACCTTTTATCATCAATATATTCGTTTATACAAATTTAAAGAAGATATTCGACTGTGTTTTGCCAAAAGGGCGAATGGGACATTTTTTGGATATTTGACTTTAATTTTTTTTAAATTTCTATATGTTCTAAAGAATATTTTGCCAAAAGGACGAACATCTAAATATACAAATTAATTTAATATAAACATTTTTATAGAAAGACAGAAGGGCGAATGTACAAATTCGTGAAGTCTAAAAGGGCGAATATGCATAAGATTAACATTAAAATAGATGTTCACTTGCACTGCCTTAAGCTTATCGCTTAATATATACGTTCCATTCAAGAAATCAATTATTTAGTATTTTTTTCCTGGTTTTTTTTTAGTAAATATATATATATATAAATTTTTTAGTAAAATTATGCAAAACAGCCCCAGCCGGAGACCAGATATCTAGTCATATCCCGTCAGCTTGGAAGCGAGCCAACCACCGTTTGCTTTACTTCCGCCCTCCTACCCTCAAACCACAGATATGATTAGATATCTGGTCTCCCTAGCCTAGATTCGAACTCGGCATCTTGTGATCAGAAAGACGCTTCGTTACCACTAGACTACGGCTTCATGAAAGTAAACTGACAAATTAACAAAGCTTCAGTTACTTTACTATCGGTATAAATATTCCGTGTAAAGTCAAAGATAATTTTTCAGCACCATCTAGGAGCGGTTATAACAAAAATGTACCTTCATCAACGCCATCTAGGAGTGGTTATAGGAAGTTTGCTTGGTTCTAATTAAGTGAGTCAGTATGGTTTATATTCGTGAGATGTTTATAATTACTTAGCTCGGTACTAAGTTAGTCTGTATAGTTTGTATTGGCGAGACTTTAGAATAACATGTGAAAGGTCTACTATATGATATCATACTAAATCAATGTAGACGTCGCAAATTTCGAGTTTTTCTGAAAACCTAAAAAAAATTAAACAGTTGTTTGAGCTTTTTTTGTTACTTATTTATGTTTGAAATGAGTAGTGTTATGTTTACTTTACCTCTTTATCATAAAAAACGAAAGGGCGAATAGTTTAGACCTTTAATTTGAAGTACAATAAAGCAAAACCAGGGGTTTTCTTAAATTAAAGTTGTACAATATAAGCAACTTGTATGTAAGTATTCAAATAGTAAAGTAATATCGTTTTTTTGCTCATACTGAAAAAACTTTAAAATGTCCCATTCGCCCTTTTGGCAAAACACAGTCGATATACTCATTCAGGTACTTTTGTTCATCTTCATATAACAATCGATTGTTAATTACTTGACTATAATATAATAAAGGATGTAAATAAACAACTTAAAAAATAGGCCTACAGTTTTGTAAACCTTATAATAATTGTACACATTTAACGAGTTAAAAATCCCCGTCAACATTAGATAGGCCTACATAAAGTCTGTTCTGTTGTTTTTAAATAGTATTTTTTTAAATGATGTATTTCTGATGTGTATCTAATTAATCTGCCTGTGATTTTTCACGGGGACCTACTATTCACATAATAATATTATGTAATGATAAATCGTTTATTGGTATTTTATTTTTTTATAGTTAATTTCTGAGTTTACGTCTGTTTACAGGAATAGGATGTCATGCAATTTAATGCTCTCACAATAACACCTGTAGAAAGGTAATGAAAAGATTGAAAAAATAAAGCTTAAAATATATCAATTTAAATAAAACAATTTGATTGCATATGTACAGAAAATATCACAACAGATATCCTTTAAAACATATTTATAAAATAACAAAACAAATTCAATATTTACGAATTATAATACGATTCTTATATTAATAGTAAAAAAATATTAGCCGAGTACACAAATAACAATGAGATGAAGTGATAAGATATTAGTACCAACAGGTACCAGTTACAAAGTATCAATGTACAAATAACAGTGACAATACATAGTGGTTAATAACATTTAATACATGGTTTATCTTGATATACTAACGGTGACGGGAGAATTGATATCACATAAAACTATTATCGCATCAGATTGAGAAAAATATTTGTTTACAAACTATAAATACAAAAAATACAGAGTGAGAAGAAAAGTGTTTAGTATTGAATCTGATTTGATGAATTGAGAGAAAAATAGGCGATACAATTTGACCCCAAACTTTGATATTTTGAGTTAATTTGATATTTAACAATGCACTGTGTATTGAAAATACCCCAATATGGGGATTAGTGTGCGAAGCATGCAATGCATTGTGTATTGAAAATCTTCCAATGTAAGGGTTGGCATGCGAAACACGCAATGCATTGTGTATTGAAAATACTCCCTAACACAATACTTAGCATTAAATAATTTTATTAGTTTTACAAATGTATACAGGTCTTGTATCAACTTACTGAACTAACTACAACAACATATAAATAGTTTGAGGGAGTGTGAATAAAATGTACAGGCTTACGAATGAAAATAACAGAAAATGAAGCATGACTGCAGGTTGATTCAAAAAGAATTTTACAACTTTGTAAATCCGTATACATTAATTCAAACTATTTAGAGAGTTAATTAGGTGTGATTTTGTTGTAAAATACCAACTTTGATCAAGTAGTGTACTTCAGAATGTGCTTCCAACATTAGTCACAAGAAGTCTGTTAGAATTGAGCAAAGTTTTTTTAATAAGTATGTCAAAGATCCTACCATTTCTCAGTGGCATAAGTGTTTTGCTGAAATCGAATGTGGTGTAAACTTAGAAATCCATAAAAGTTAACTAACATTACAGCCCTTTCTTTTTTTCAAGCAAATGGAATAGTGTAACCAGAAGTGCTGGACAACCTTTTATAGCCTTAATAAAGTGTTGGATGAGCTACCCGTACAGATTGTATCATTGTTAAAGTTTTTAGTACTCATCCTTGATAGCAAACTGTCTTGTGCAAAACACAGTTTAAAATTAGAATACTCTGGTCTATTCTCTTCTCAAATTATGGAATTGCTCTGTGGGGTAGTTCAACAAAGCAAATGACCCAAAGGGGTCGTCCGTTAACAAAAGCAAGCAGTAAGAATTATATGGGTCGTTTGGGCCATCGTAATTCTTGTTTAGATGAATTTAAAAAGCTAGTTATTTTGACCTTTCCCTGTACGTACGTTTAAATAATTTCACATTACAAGTGTAAGAGTTCTGTGACTCGAAACACGATGTGCGCACATGCAATAAGTCATAAAAATGACTTCCGTGGCAAACAGCACATGAGAAGCTACCGTCTGAGACTGGAGTCTGTTTCGTGAAACCAACTCCCTAAAGAGTTTAAAGAAACAATAGCAGTCAATGTTTTAAAAAACAAATTAAAATGATTGCTGAAGTTCAATGTTTTCTACGCTGTGGGGGAATTTCTTAACTCCACATTATAGCCTATTATTGTATAAATGAATAAAAATTGTGTGTACATTTTGTTATATCATAATTATACCAATATAAGTTTAATTGAAATGTTGTATTTTAGTATTTTAAGAAGCATAAAGTTGTAAAAAAGGGAACAATTGGTGTTTTCTTGAATTATTAATATTATTATTATTATTACATTTAAACATCAATATCACTGTGACCTGCCTTATATGGACGACCAAGAATAGTACATAAAGAGGTCTTCTAAGAAGAGGTATGGGATTGCTACGACTGCTTTCCATGTACATGGGCAGGTTGTTGTGGGCCACTTGTATGGCTATCTCAATCAATAGATTGAGAGTTTCTCTTTACTTCTTAAGATTTATCAAGGATTAAGTTTATAAACCGGAGTTTCTCGCTGAGCCGAGAGCAAGAATCTACGCCGTAGTTGAAGATGTTACGCTACCTTGGGTTCGGGAGGAAATTGACCAATGGAAGTAATGTAGAACCTAATTAGAGGTTAAATTTGGATAAAAAAACTTTATACAGATAGTCTGAAAAAATGTATACGAACTGACAAATTTCCGTTCTTTTTGAAGCGCTTGTATGTCTTTCTGATATGGAATTATAAAAGCAAAAGAGTTTATCATGCCTTGTACGGGAAAAACAATGTTTTGCCATGGGGGCAGTGATATTTTATTTTTACATTGTATTAAATAACAACCTTAACACATGTTAGATTTGATCAAATCACATATTGTACAGAACTTTTTACAAATAATATATTAATTTACAGTAATCCACTTTTTGTTGAGTATTTTGTCTTGGATGGTGTATGACAGCGAAATGGTGTACATAAATGATGGATTTTGAAATTTACGATTATGATTGTTTTATAATTATTTAGGTGAATATGTCATGTATATTTAAAAGAAGAGAAAACCACAAAATTCTCTGATATTTTCATGAAAAATCTGTTGGTACGTTTTTCAGTCTTTTCCTAATTTAGCATATTTTTTCACAACGGGTTGCCTGAAGGAAAATAACGACAAAACTTGAGGTGAATAATCATAACCAATGTGACCAACTTGGTTAATGATTCTCACATCTTTTCCTCCGTCAAAGTATCTGTTGGTTTTTAACTCTGCTCGAACTCTGATCGTCAAACAACCAAAACTACAACTGTTGTTTCTTTATCAGCTTGTAGTAGCGGCCCCGTTTCAGTTTCAAAGAGTTATGCGTCCCTTCTTCCACGACTTGACCGTGATGTATCACAGCGATCCAGTCGGCGTTCTCAATCGTAGAGAGTCTGTGCGCTATGACGATGCACGTTCTGCCTTCTCTGGCTCTGTCGAGAGCCTCTTGGACAATCTGCAATTTAAATATCTCAGTGTTGAATGTAATAACAAGAATAAATAAGGTGGCATAATTTTAACCCTAGAACTGGCAGACGGTACATAATGTACCGTCACTCCAACATATTTGTAACAAGTGATTGTATTGAATATTTGACCCACTAAAAATCTTTCAATCTCAAAAAGACAAACACCATTGGAAAGGTAATATTTCAAACTTTAATTTTTGTATTCACAATTTTTTTCTAAAACGTATATTTATATATGTAATCGTGGTTTTGAAATTGTAGATTTCTGTAAACTTGATTCCACGCGTGGATTCAAATACAATTATACTGTTATTTCCCACTTATTCAACGTCCCAGACAAGATTTGATCTATCTAAAGATGCCTTGCAATCACATGTCACTAATATAAAATTTGAATGACGAAGCTTTCTGTAAACCCTTGCGATTGGACAGTTTTGAAACCAATGAAACAGCACATTTGTCAATTGAGATAACACCCACAATCCCATATGATTTTACAGATTTCGTTATACAATTCTATAGAGAAAACTTGCAGCTTTCATTCGATGTGAACTAAACTGGATATAACCTGTTTTATCTTTAGTCAAAGAGCGGTGGAAAGTACAAGGTTTTCGTAAATTACAGCGGTGGAACGGGACTGTCTGGCCCATTTGGTTCTCATGGTAAATCCCAACGGACATTTTGTTTCATTTACACGCGGAATGTTTTTATTCGATTGACCCCATTTTGTTATTCAACTAAAGATATTTCAAACACTTTAGTGAACTAAGAAAAGACATGTATATCGTTCTTTTCATTGATTTATTCTCTACACTTTGTTACAATAATATTTCATTTTTGGTCAAATAAAATATTCCTAAATTACGTTTTAAACCAGGACTACTTTTGTTAGCACCCTTGTAGTTGGAACATAAAAACTGGTGTAATCAAAATAATAAATTTGAAATTGATAAATGTTTTTATACAGTTCTATTTAAAACTAAATTACGAAACTTTTTTACATTTATGGAATAAATTACAACAAATTTTTACTACTTCTTATGTAGACCTAAAGTTGAACTTTTATTTTTCGTAACTGAACATTTTTTGTTTCTTGAGCTAATAACTTTGTAAATTTTACATCTATCATTTTTTTACTGGCATATATAATAAAATCTTTGAACCTTTCTCTAAAAAAAAGCTATGGAACACTTTTGGATTGGGATTCATTTACTATTTTTTGCGAATTTTTGAAAAAATCCTTGCACACGCCAAAAAATCCATTTTCGTTAAAGCCGCCGGTTCGAGGGTTAAATGTACTAAAAAAATTATAGATGAGAATAATTGTAAAAAACCTGATTCTAAAGTAGCCCAATTGGTTGCCAATAAACGTGTTTTGGATCATTTTAGGCCTAACCTAAAATTATGATTAGTTTTTGATCCAAATCAGTTGTTTTACATATAATAATATCTAACAACCAATGTTTGAATTAAATTAAAATACAGTAAGCATTTTTAGTTGATTTTCGTTTTTGTTTGATTTAAGTTGGTCAATCTAACATAAAAAAGCTGTTGGTTTTGAAGAATAATAAACTGATAATAAATGCTGATTAAAGTTGCTATGGAAATGAACGTAAACAAACATGTGTTGCTAAGCATTTTATTAGAACAGCTGTTTCGTGAGTCATTGTCTTGATTTCATCGAAAAAAAATTTTCAGTTTTTCCTGAATTTGAATTATTTAAAAAAATTCCAACTATACAAATTGATTTGCACTTTAAAAGTTTAGAATGACTAACTCAATTGAGTAAAAAATGTTTTTTTTTCAGAATACAATTTTTTAAATTTACATATTGCGTAAAGCTCACAGTATTCTCTTTCCTCTAGCGCCCAGAGTCCATGGACTTTACTTTGCAAAAAAGTTTTAAAAGTACCCCTAACCTAACCTAAACATTTGTGTGATGAATTACCTTTTCACTTTCCGTGTCCAAAGCAGAGGTTGCTTCGTCCAGCAGAAGAATTTTCGGGTTCCTAATCAACGCTCGAGCTATCGCAATCCTCTGTTTCTGCCCACCAGACAGCTGAGTGCCTCGCTCACCTACAAGAGTATCATAACCCTGCAAGAAAAGCATTTGTCTGATTGGTCCTTTCAATAAGCATAGTATATCATATACATACCTATGATAATAAATTATTTGCGGAATTGGTTACTATAGTTAGAAAATATCTCAGCTATTGCACCAGATAATGGTGATTATCAGTCAAAACTTATTCTTTTATAAAAACAGATAGTCTACATCTTTGACTTTGACTCGAATAAATTTTGTAAAAATGAACAGAAAGTAAATATATAAATAATTTGACCACGCAGCTGAACCGCTGACGTGAGTTGAGCAAAATTTAAAAATGAAGTTTATAGGACTATGTTTTAGGGTTTCAACCAACAATTTTGGAAATAGGTCTATTCACGATGGTGCTGAATAGCTGCAAAATGGTTTGCAAGCCATTCCGCATATTTTGAGTATCTTCAATACACAATGTATTGCCTACTTCGCACGCCAACCCCCGTATTGGGATTATCTTCAATACACAATGCATTGCGTGCTTCGCACACCAACCCCCGTATTAAGAGGATTTTTAATACAGAGTGTATTGCGTTCTTCGCACGCCAACCCCACAATAGAATCCACCACGTGGCTTTGAACCAGGTACTTCCATGGTATTTTACGTTTTGTTCGATTTTGGAGGAACCAAGCGAGCTATAAGGTCGCGTAAAAAAACAAAATGTGCAGAATAACATCCTACATTTATATTTGTAGAAAAAACTCAAAAACAAATTCATTCTCGTAGCAAAAATCGTAAAATATAGTTGCTTCCGGTCAAAAAAAGTGCTACCGATTGTTTAATTTTTGGATAACAAACTGATCTGAGCGACGTAGGCAACCAACATGTGTACCAAATTTGAACCAAATCGGACTTAAAATGTGGCCGCTAGAGTGCGAACACATATATATATATGATTTTTAATGACACCCCAAAACGTGTTCTGGGAACCATGATCGGTGCTCATTTGCTACTCCCGACCTTGGGTCTTACCATTAGGGCCACTGCAATAGCTCATTTTTCCTATGGAAATTCGTTAATAATGAAATAAATGTTGGCGTACCTGAGGCAGATTGATGATAAAATCATGTATGTTGGCAATCCTGGCCGCTTGGATGATATTCTCAAACAACAGCTGGGGATTGCATTCTTCAACACCCTCTATACCGTAGGCAATGTTATCCCTGATACTGCAGTCAAACAAGACAGGCTCTTGCGTGACCAGGCCAATATGGCTGCGGAAATAACGGAGATTGAGAGCCTTGATGTCATGGTCGTCCACCAACTGTGCAACAAAAATACGCTCATGAATAGTTCGGAGATAATACAGGGTATTTCAAAATTAATTTCTGGATTTTAAGGCTTTGCGGTATTTATTACATTTAACTTATAAATATAAATAATTGATCAAATGAAAGAGAAACTCAAACAGTTTTTCCTACAAGTGTTCAATGTGAGCACCATTCGTCACATCGTGTCGATAGCCGAGTCGTCCCAAACCTTGTTCAGTGTGTCTGGAGTAATTATTGTTATGACAACTGCTTCAATCCTGTTTCGTAAGTCAGGTAGGTCAGCTGGTAGCGGAGGCACATACAAATGATCCTTTATGAACACCCAAAGGTAAAAATCGCATGGCATCATCCAGCCCCTTGAGGCCAATCCAGCGGTCGGGTGCAACATCGTACAAATCGAGTACGGTACTGAATTATACCAGTGAGGCAGAACGCCATCTTGCTGCCATAGTTGTAGATTCAATTTAAGGGAGTCTTGTTGCAACTGTACTATCTCGTGGGGATTTGCTGACCCCAGGTTGGGAGTGTTCACATGTCCGTTTAGGTGAAAAGTCGATTCATCACTGAAGATGACATTATCTACAAAATCTTCGTCATGCAGCAACATATCGTTTGAAAAGTTGGCACATAAACCGTAGTCTGTATGCGTTAGAGCTTGTAACAACTGCAAACGATAAAGACGTAATTGTAAGTGTCTATTAAAAACTTTTCTTAAAGATGATTTCTTAAGAAGTGAGATGGCGCTTGGATATGGGGTACTCAGGACCTCAAGATTTAAACGCAGTGCTACCTCGTAGCAGGTCACACAACCCTTCGCGAATAATAATAATTCGATCATGAGCTGAGCGAATTTATAAAATTAAGTTTATATGTTTTAGGCTTTCAACCAACTATTTAGGAAATTGTCTACTCACAAAGATTTTAAATAGATGCATGCATGTACAAAATATACTGGTTGAATTTGTTACCATTTTAGTTTCCAGCACTGGTTCACGTGCTGCTTTGTGAGTTTGAACCTCGACCTTGCGACATTGAATTATGAGTTGCTTCGCTTCGCTCGCAGCGGACAAACTCGCTTAGTACGGCCCCATCGGTCTCACATCAGAAGCTGTCCCACATGGATTTGAACACGATACTTTTATAGTATTTTATGTTTTGATCAATTTTATGGGAACCAGACGGGCTATACGGTCTTGTAAGAAAACAAAATGTGCAGAATAATTTTCGACATTTATTTGTTTAGATGTGACCAAAAAAAGTTTTATTCTTGTAGGAAAAATCTCAAATTATTTTAATTCCAGCCAAAAACGTTTGATTTTTTTGGTTAACGGCAACGTGTATATCAAATTTTGATTAAATCAGACGTTAGAGTTTGAACACATATATAATATACAATTTTTAATGACACATGACCATGGTGCTTAATGACGACTTCCGACCTTAGGTCTTACCATAAGAGTCACTGCAACAGTACATTTTTACTATTCGGAATAATAATAATTATAATTTCCGAATAATAACTTACTTACTTCTTACTTCTTAGTACGGGCTTCCAGCACCAATTGTAGCCGATGGCCCGGTGTCCAATGTACGCAGCACAAGCAAGCTGCCAATGTTTTTTGTTTTTAAGGATGTCCTCAAAATCTTTGACTTCTGCTCTTAGTAGATCACGTGAAAGAATTGGATAGCTGCAACACAGAAGAATGTGCTCCAGATCCTCTTCACCGTCTTCGCATAATGCACAGTGCGACGAATCGGTAAGGTTGAAGCGGAATAGGTATTTCTGCGTCACTATGTGACCGAATCTAGCTCTTGCTGCGAAAGATGCTAGTTGTCTTTGCACCCCTTTATATAAGTTCCCGTCAGTTGGTAGGGGTTGAATTTTGTGCAGGTGTCTCCCAACGGTTGACTGATTCCATTTATCCGACCAGGCTGCAATTTCACATCTATGGCTCTGTAGTTCACGAAACAGGCGTCTAATTTCCAAGATACGAAAAGCATATGCCGTAAGTTCGGGGTTCAAGATAGCCTGCAGAGCACGTCTGGAGTCCGTTAAGACACACACCTGCGATATTTTCAATGATAAACAACTTGTAAGCGCTGCATTTATAGCTAGTAATTCTGCGTCCATACTGGATAATGAGTTTGCTGGCACGCAGTACCTATCACCAGTTGTTTCATTGAAGTAACCGGCACCCGCAACTTTTCCTTCAATGTCTACTGAGCCATCGGTGAATATCTTAATATGGCGATCATGAAGCTCATTTATCATGGACAATGCTTCACTTTTCAAGAGTGCCGGGTGGTTGTTTTTCGTTAGCCGGTTTAGTAGTTCCATAACAATTTCCACTCCATCCCATATGCCTGGTCTGTCGTTGTATGTCACTGGGATGGTTTCAGGAACGCCACACGTTAACATGGAGGCCATGGACCTATTTTGACACATGAATGAGTTTCTGATGTTACTGCTTGCATTTATCACGCGGCGTAAAGGATGATTGGGCGTTGATGACTGTATTCTTAAGTATTTCGTTCACATTTGCCTTCTGATATATATTCCAGTAGGTTCAACACCCAGTTCCACTTCCATAGCGGGAGTGTTATTGGTGCTCGGGCATCCAAGCCATGTACGGAGAGCCGCTGCTTGAATGCGGTCTATTTTGTCAATGTGTGTTTTGGCTGCAGCTCCCCAAACTTCACAGCAATAAGTAGCTTTGGAGCGTACAAAGGCTAAGTAAAATGATCTTAGTGTTGATGTGTCTGCACCCCAGTTGCAACTGGCCACTACTTTGAGCGCATTCAGCCGCGACGTGCACCTCTCTAAAACATAGACCACTTTCTTTGCCCAACGTAATTTTGAATCGAATAATAATAATTCGAGAATTCAGTAATAATAATAAAAAGTGGAAAGTTTTAAAATTTACACTGCACAAATGTTATTACAGATATAACATTTACTTATCAAGTGTATAATTAATGTTATATACATTTGTGTCATCCACATCATACTCACCACTTTCCCAGCTGAAGGATCGTAGAACCGCTCTAGCAAAGCCACTACTGTGCTCTTACCGCAACCAGATGATCCGACTAAAGCCAAAGTTTTACCAGGCTCTACGCTGAAGCTCAGCCCGTTTAGTACTTGGACGTCATTTCGCGAAGGATAGTGGAAGAAGACTTTGTCGAAGGTTACTTTGCCTCTGAGTTCCTGAAAACGAATACATTTGTAAAATATATGCCGTGATGAAATAAACCAAAACATTGTTGAAAATTTGTTTAATGTATGTAATTTCATAAATGTAATTTCCAAAATTAACTGCTACTAGTCATGGCGAGGTCGAATTAACTACATCAATGGGTTAACACTATGTTGTTTTCGTGAGCATTGATATCGTTATAAAATAAACAATTGTGTAGTTTTTATTTGAAAGTGTGAAATAGTTATTTGTGTCTTAAGGGTCTGCTCCAGTAAACGAGAAAGCAACCGGAAACGCAACCGCTTCTCATTGTATCCCTATCTAAACAGTCCAATTTATTGCAGCTGAATGCTTTGACATTGCTTCATTTGAAACCATTCTATAAGTCTATCTTTTGTAATTGAGTGTTGAAAAAAAAAACTGAATATTCTTTATAAAATTTTGGATCTGGCTTGCAAATTATTTTTCATTATTAATTTTTTATTGTTAGGAAAAAAATTCAAACTTTGTACTTACAAAATGTCAATTATATAACAAATCAAAAGCATTTAAAAAAACTAAATTGCAAGACGGATGCATATTGTGACTGTGCTTAAAATGAGACCTTACAAGCAATTTTATGATAAAAAATAAACGAAATAAATGGTTTGAAATTTAACATTGCTCTTATGGGATAAAAATCCAAGATGGCCGCCACTACAGCAGACAAGGGAGAAAAGTATCACATTGTCGCCCCAAAAGGAAATGTAATTTTCTTGAGAGAGACTAAAATACTTTCTTCCCATAAAACACACAACATTTTTCCTCCAACTACAGTTTTAGTATATTGTGGAAGAAACTTTAAACATGGACATTCATATTTACAAAAAAAATTGAGGTTATGCCCAAAATACACAGACAGGGAAGTTGATTGATGCGTTGTTGTTTCAGCAACTGTTTTACAACATATGATTTAGCGGGCGGAAAAGTGCCCATGTAAAAAGCATTGCACATACTTTACAGTAAAATCAATGCTTTTTATATGGACACTTTTCCGCTCTTGGATAGTAAGAAGTTCTTTCTACCCTAGTAGAGAGGCGGAAAAGACCTCTTATAGAAGTAGCTATAGGGAAAGATAATCAACTGTAGTGATTTTGTCAGTGAAATATGAGGTGCATTAGGAAAGTACAAGAACTGGTATTTATTTTAAAACTTGTATTATAATTTGTTGAAATCTTATTGGGCCTATTCAGTCTGATTCTCTATAAAGTTGTAGGTCCAAATTAATGTTAACATTTAATTGTTCCACACATCTACGCTGATTTTCATGAAACATTTTGTTCTACATATCTACGCTGATTTTCATGAAACATTTAATTGT
>JAGFPH010000227.1:165308-178606 GCA_018207615.1 Philaenus spumarius | reverse complement strand
CATCCTATTAAACCTAAAATTTGTTTTAAGAAAAATGTTTTTAGAAATATTTTATTAAATTAAAAAATGTATAAACATTTTAGACTACCGTTGCCGCATATCTCATAACGGACTCTGTTTGCGTAAGATTGTGTAAAAAAATCAAATGAGAAACACATTTCTAACGGGAGCGACGATTAGCTCTGGACTATTAGGTGATTAAATCTTGGCACGATAAATTATGTGTAACCTATCTAGGAAGGATATCATAACAACATATACTAGTATTACATTGTCGTTTAATGGCAAACTTAGCTGTAAGATGACTGCTAATGACAGTCACGCATGCAGTTCTGTATCGCAATAAGATGGCAGCTATGCAAAGGAGAGCGGCACTTAGGGCGACTTGTGCCTATAGGACAGTATCGGGATCAGCTATGCTGGTTATTGCTAGTATCCCCCCTATCGACCTGATGGCAATGGAGAAGAGTAATATATTCCAGAGAAGGGAAGAAGCCAAAATTAAGGAAAAAGCTAAAGAGCAAACGCTCAGACTCCGGCTGGAAAGATGGCAAAAAGAGACCAGAGGGTGATGGACTACTGGCTTACTTACCAACATTTCTGAATGTATAAACCGACCACAAGGGGAGGTGAACTTTTATATGACCCAGGTGCTGACTGGACATGGGTGCTTCCAGGCGTACCTGGTAAAAATAGGAAAAATGGAAAGCCCAGTGTGCCCATATGGTGATTCCGTGTTGGACGATGTTGAGCACACGTTTTTCTTCCGTGTCAGATGGGCGGAAGAAGGGCGGGACATCGAAGAAAGGATTCGCTTGCTTACACCAGCCAATATTGTAACAAAGATGATTGTAAGCGAGGACTCGTGGAACCAGGTTCAGCACTATGCCGAACGTATTCTACAGCAAAAGATTAGAGAAGCCAGGAACTGTCTCCAGGCAGTAAGGAAATGAAGAAGCCTGTTATGGTCATTAAAGGCACCCACTCTAAAGTAATGCTTAGAGCGGTCCCAGAGTGGAGGTACTGCCTGTACAGGAAATGAAGGTTAGGGTATGGTGGGTATACCGGATGATCCGGGAGTCCCATACACCACGAAAAACGTTCTTGTCACAGAGACATTACTCTATATACCTTCAAACACTAATATAACAACATTACATGCAACTCTGAAAACTGCCAACTTTTTTTCGAACATCTCCACAAACTAAATATATGATTGGCGTTATCAGATTAGTGGACAGTATTTATTAAAACACTCAAATTGTTGCAAAATGATAATTCATTGTAATGTAATGATTTTCTTTTCCAACTCTGCATAGGCTGAATGTGAAGCCAGTTATTTCTCACCTGTAAACGTCCGTAGCAGTCATATCACCAGTCTCTATAAGATAAGCACCGAATCTGAAAGCACCTGCGTACATCAAATAGACCACTACTTGCGACAGGGAGAATACAGCTGCGTACACGAAAGCTTGTTTCTTGGCTTCCCTGTAATCAAACACGATGCACATAAATGTGTGTACTCATAACCTGACTGAATTGTTAAGCAAATGTTGTTATTTTATTTATTCAAAAAAAAGTTTTACAAAAAAGCATTTAACAAAATAATTATAAATCTATGGATTAGTGCCAAAATAGGCACTAGTCGTGCACAACATAACTTTTCAATAATAATTATTGTGGAAAAAGAAGAGAGAAGAAAAAAAAGCACAATTTAAAAAATGTACAAAAAGTATAAATGAGATCAGTGGCGTAGCGATCGTGGATCAGTCGCTCCAGGGCGTTAGGCCTTGAGAAGCGGAACATTATTGAAATACAGTACAGTCTTGCTAATCAGGACTTGACGGGACAAGGATTAGTAAAAGTCCGGATTAGAAGGAAAAACCTAAAAAATACCATTTGTGTTTTTAGTAAGAAAAAGTATTAAAATTGGTGTTTTGCTAATACAGTATACAGTAAATATCAGCGACCACAGAATTAAATAGAGTGGTCAAGTCGAACGCAAGATTGAAGCCAGTTTTAGAGTCAAATACTCACAATATGACGGATGCAAATTGCGAGCCGAAGGCCAGCCGTCCGTACATGTTGCCACATTACCCGCGAAATGAAGCTCGTGTTCTAACTGTTGTATGATAGAAACTACAATAGCCAATTTAAAAAAAAAATACTTTTCAAAAAATGTAGCTTTTCAGCTACATTTCTCTCGCTTGCATGACGCACCTGCCCTAAAAACAAAAAATTTCTCGCATGCAACTTTTTGATGAAACGAATTAAAAAGTATAAAAAAGTTTGGACTTTATTCGATTTTTAAAGTGTCAAATCATTTTTATTTTCAAATTGTGAACACACCAATAGCGTCCCACACTATTAAACTGTAAGTTTGTCAAATTTCAAAGATTTTCAGATATTGAAACCACAGTGTAAATGAATAGGGCGCACTGAAAATTTCACGTCTAGCGAGAAAAAAATCAAAAAGGGTCTGTTGATTCGACAGATAGTTAGACAGACAGTCTGCAGTCAGGTATAGTTTGGCGAGCTGGTGAAGTGAGTCACTTCCTTGAAATACTGTGGGACAAAAAATAATTGGCCGACCCGTTCTATAATCGGCTGAGCTTTCTCTTCACGCTAAAAATATCCAAGGACAAATGAACCCTTAACTATTTTCGCTCTCGGCAAACTTCAATTGCGTGTACTGTACCCAGTAAAATACTGCAATTTCTATTTTTTTTTAGGGCCGTCCGGATTATCGGAGACCGGATTAGCGAGACTGTACTGTAGTACAATATGATACAATATATGGTTAAAATCTGTCATTAGGAGACAAGCCCAAGATTTTTAGAACAAGTAGTAGGCGAACTATCATGACTGGATGTTCTGACAGAAACTACACACTACAGTTAGTTCTTATCACTCAAGGTGTACACACGAGCCTGGCTATGAGACTTTCAGCACAGAATAGTAAAACCCGGCTGGAGGCTACTCAGCAGTCCCAAGCAAAGCTTATTTATCACTGTACTGGGTGCTGAGGAGTAACAAAATCATGTCATTTATGGTGGGGGTACAAACTGGGTAAATAAGACCACCAGTTTTTCCTTGTAAATGCAAATTTAATCTTCCTAACATTACCAGTGACTTCTGCAAGTGCAGAAAGGCCTTTCTCTAAGCTACAAATTGTAAAAAATACCTTCGCAGCACAATGTTGCAAAATCGTCTGAGCACTTTGGCAACAATATCTTAACTTTGTAATTATGAAATACTCTCAGGTTCCTTGGAATATTTCGTAATATGATACGTAATTTGAATTAGTGTTGGATACAAACCTGCTATGTGCGAATGTTGTGTAAAATATGAATCATTTGAAATGGAAAAAATGGAATTTGAGTGTTTATGTAAAAATGTTTTCATAATACTGAATTATGCACTGATGTTTTTAATGCACGCGTTACGTCCGTAAAGTGACTCTTTATTGTAGTAATTCACTACTTGCTCAAAAAGTCAGCTGATTCAATAACCAGCTGACTTCCTTTTGGTACTACGTCCTAAAATTATTTTATTGTACTAGGACCAAAAAGTATTGCACTTAAACAATCCACTGCTGTACTTTAAAACTAAAACAGCCGTAACTGCAAAACGTTCAGCTGTTTTTCAACTGATAGCAGCACTGTCGCGTATAGGTTAAATCTTTAATTAATAGTGTAATTTAATTAATTTAGTGTTCGCGTGATTCTAGTGCAGTATGATAAAAAGTATCGTTCATAACTTGTACCTGAAATGCCTTTTAGAGCTTGATCGCTTTTTTATGTACCTGTGAGGAAATATACTATTTTATACAAAGTTGTCTGATATTAAATGCATTAAAATAGTCAGTCAGCTCATCAGATTGATGTATTTTTGCTTTACGCAGTGCCATCTTCATAACCAATCTCTGAATGACATCGAAGGGAGCCCGAATGGACTTGCAGGCACATTCCCAAACTATTATTCCCCCCAAAATAAAGATTTTCAATATGCAAAGTACAACTGTCGTATTAAAAGAAAAAATTAATTTCTAAAAACGGATTTGTTTTATAACTAAACGACTCAAATAGTCAATAGGTGCCGACCAATTTAAGCATTTATTAAACAAGACTGTGTAAAAAAATCAACCCAAGTATTTGTAGGAGATTACTTCATGAATATTACTACAGGCACAGAGCTTACTTAAGTAATTTCCACATGAATGTAATTTAATACGTTCATTAGGACAATCACTATTGGTCCCTAAAGGCTGTAGGAACAAATTTTGTTTTAGATATGTTAAGTGTTAAACAAATTTTTATCAAACTATTTTTCCACTACTGATAGATTCTTCACAACCTTCCCATGGTACTTCTATCCAACTGTTACCCTCAAATAAAATGGCAGATCGTCCGCAAATAGGTATAAGTTCCCGTCAATATTAATTAAAAAAAATAAAAGTATAAACACTTGATAAAAATAATTGTCTTGGACCATCTGAATACAAAATGAAAGACTGCATTTAACGTTGTTTTTTTCTATAAAATAATTTTGCGAAGAATTAGTTTCGGAGTAAGGGATGTGTTATTACAAAAAGAAGCTGTAAAATTATTTGTGTAGCTCCTGTGTAATGCACACTGCAAACCAATTTGTATAGGGCTAAAAGTTATTAAAAGCTAATTCATTTCTATATCTACAGTGTATAATAAGCACGACGTTCCATCCCTTCACTTAACAGTATAAATAATAAAATATGAACAAATATCAAATTCTGATTGGTTTGAACTACACCGTTCTTCACTAGCACCTATTAAAACACTTTGCGGACAGTACTTACTTAAATGGATGGTCCAAGTGTTTCATGTAGATACGAGCAAACATATGTTCATTGCCGAGAGACTGGACCGTTCTTACGTTCTGCATACACTCGGAGGCTACCTGTAAATTGATTCACATACTGTGTTACTCTTACTGTGATAGGTAAATTATAAATGGCAAAATTATATTATTAATTTGTTTAGTACGTTACATGTAATAAAAAAACACATCAAAGCCTAAGAGCTGACATTCCTACCTAACTACTTTTCATCAGGTTGGATTGTACAGCTAATTTATAGGATTTTGTTATTAAAAAATGATCACTATACTATACTTTAGAACCACATAATTATCAGGAAGAGTTAAACATAATTAAACATATCACCATAAAAAATAGATATAGAACCTCTACAATTGATAACCTACTCTCAAAACACACTAACATATCCAAAACACTTTTAAAAGAGAAAGCAAAGTCAATCTTTGAGTCAATAGAATACGGCAGCATTCTTAACAAGGTAATCTATTCCACCCATGGGTGCATCCAGTCGGTTTTCAAGGGAGGCTGCCTCATATCTCGGGGGGGTATAGAATAATTTTGTTAGAATACAGTGCTTGAAAACGTTTTTTTAGACTATTTCACAAGAACCCATTTTGAATAGGAATTAAGGATTATACGCTTTACCCAAAAATGGAATTTTATTATAACAAATTGTAGAGAATTAATCAAACATTTTACTTGAACATTTTAAATAGCCTTATTAGAACAACTAAACAAAACTCTCACAAAAGTAGTATACAGTTCCAGCCAGACGGAAAAAGGTAACAGCAAAACACAAGACCGTTGAAGATAACCTGGAAGACTGTGGCAAAATCTACATTGGACAAACGGGAAGAGGGTTTACAGTACGTTTTAGAGAGCACATGAAAGAAAAGACTGTTTCAGATAATGAGTCCAACATTTAATTGATGAAAACCAGTTACACGGGCTTTGGCAATAACTATAAACCAATAAACATTTGCAGTAAAGAAAAATGTATTAATGCTGTGGAAGAGCTTGAAATTTATAAGGCATTTAAAATAGAAAACAAAGCACCAATTATTAAATTACCAATTGAATTTCCATAAACGACACAGCAATTAGAAATAATAGGAAACCCGCAGCAAATAGAAGTTCTTAGTGTGCACAGATAACAAACAGGCTGTCAATGTCCGGTAGCAATAAGGTGTACACCTGCTAACAGTTTAAAAAATATTAAAACGTGTTCAGCTAATGTACATTAAAATATACAAGCATCTACTGGTTCCCTATGCTACGTATTAGCACAGTACGTGCGGAGAGAGTAGAAATGATTTCTCTCTCTTTCTTCTCGCATTTCACATGCGTGTCAAACGATTCTCTTACTCTTTCCTTTGAACTGCATTTCACTTTTCGTCTGCTCCACAGCAATTTAACCCTTTGCACGTGTATTACGTGATTTCTCGTACGGTCAAAATGTTGCATCACGCGTATTACGGGAAATCTCGTATAATCAATTTTTTATTATTATTGAGTAATCTAGTTCGCCAAACTGCCGTAAGAGTGCATGGCGATGTTATTTTGGTGTAGGCCTGACTACTTGATTTACTGGTTGCACATCATTGCTCGTTACGATCGAATTTCGGTTGTCAACCAGCAACCAGGCGCCATTACGGGGAGTGCGCTAGCACGTATTACGGGATATCTCGGAACCTCATTCCAGTGTAGCGACGCACTAAGAAATGGTACAGAAAAAATGTTTTTTTGGTTGCTGGAAGTCGCCATTGCAAATTCTTACTTGCTATATCAAAATATACAAAAGCAATATAATAAGAAACCAAAAACTCATGAAGAATTTAGGGACAGTTTGGTACAGGACCTTCTTGCAGAGTTTTGCCCAGCAGAGGAAGAGGAAACGGGGATGAAAACCTCAAGGACCTCCTGAAGAACGATTAGAAGGACGGCATTTCATGGCCAAGAAAACTAGGGGCACAAGATGCTTTGTCTGCTTATAGAAAGGTCTCCGAAAAGTGACCATTTATTTTTGAAAAAACTTGTGTATCCAATCCAACTTTGCACCCTGATGAATGTTTTGCATTATATAATACTCAGAAAACATTTTAATCTGTAAAAAATTTAAAAAAACATTCAAAAAGGTATGTTTTATTTATTTTTCATTTCCTTATAGCTCTTAGAATTCAAATTCAAATAGAACTTTAGACAATTTAATATTTGTTTTTTTTAACTAAATAACACACAATAGTGAAATAGTCTATTTTATATTCAGCGTGCAAAGGGTTAAGTAACTTACCATGCCTATAGAAGTTTCACTTGATAAGGTTTGGCCTAAACTTATTGACGTAATTGATTTTAACACAGCACACATATGTATAGCCGGTCTATGACGTATGGGACGGAGACAGTGGAAATTCTCTCTCTCTTTCTTCTGTCAAACGATTCTCCTACTCCAGGCCAATTTCCCCTACCACGCCTACAGACGTTTCACTTGAAATAGGTTCAGCACAAACTTGTTGACTTAATTGATTTAACATACCTTCCCAGCATTGTCCATGTATCTTGCGTCCCTCTGTTGGTGTTTCCTCAGCATCATAGTCTGCTGGTACGCTCCTGCGGTTATCAGAGGAACAGCTACAAGTAACAACAGAGCTAACTTCCAGCCATAGAAGAAAGCCATGCCTAAAGCTCCGACGAGTGTTACCAGAGCGTTGAGTGTTTGGCCTGCTCGGAACCCTCCAGCCTAGAAGTTATACACAATCTGTGAGACACTTAGTAATTGAAAATCCATATAATTAGATTCCGTCCATACGTGTGTCACATCCTATTAGTTTCATATTGTTTACCTAGTTTTATGATGAAATAACACGAAGGAGCATTTTTACTTTCACAGAACTAAAGATAACTTTAAATATAAGTTTTTCACATTCTAAATCATTCGTAGAGCGACAAATATAAATTAATTAATGGGTAGTTTACAGATAAAAAAAATTTGGAAAACGATTGACCCTAAAGGCCATCCCTGTAACTTCCCGCTAAGTTTAATTACAAAAGTTTGATGAAAGTTTGATAAACACTATTTTTGGAAATTTTGAACTGCCATAACTTTTGAATGAATCAACCGATTTTTATGCGATTTGCGGCAATCGATGCAGTTTTTTAAGTCCATTGAAAGAATCAACAAAAAATTTTCAGATGAAAAGTTTCGGAGAAATTGAGAAAAAACACTTTTTTTTATTTTCTTTCGTTCACAATATCTCACGAACGAATTAACCGATTTTGACCGGACTGGTAGCGATCGACGTCGCTTTTCAAGGTTAAAAGCTGATTAGATTTTGGAATTGATCGGTAAAGCCGTTTAAAAGTTATTCCAAAAAAACCTGATTTGAAAAAAAATTATTTCTTAGTTTTTTCGAAATTTCTCAGAACCTACCGGTCCGAATTAGTTGAAATTTTCAGGAAATCTAAGTTTGATGGAACTCTTTAGAACGCCGTTTGGTAGGATCCAATCGGTTAAGCCGTTCAAAAATTATAAGCGGGTCACATACTTACATACACACAAACACACACACACATACATACCTACTGGTATTCACCCAATTGTGGAACTTGGTCGATTGTGGCATCATTGAAGTTACGTATACCACAGTATAGTCTGAAACCTAAGAATAATGACTCTTTAGACCGTTTTTTCAAACACACCAAATATTCGCCTAACACAGCCAAAAGAAAATTGTGACAACATGTGCCACAATTGGTGATATATGAAATAATTAGTGTATGATGCTACAAATGCAATGTTAAACCTTTAACGTGTGTTACGCCCGCAGGTACTTCTCTTGCGCTGTTGCCAACTTGTGCTGCCGACCTTTTTCATTCACGCATTGTCCTCCTTCATATTTCTCAGAATCTTTCACCACTTCTAGCCTGGCTCAGCGATTCACTTTGAAAGGGAGGCTTACGCACAATATATTACAAAGTATTGTGTCGGACTACTTCCCTTTTCTAATGAACACAATATTACTCCAGTTAAAATCAATTTTTTTTTGTTTTACTATCGTATATGAAAGTAGGCCCTACATTTTATTTGTTACGTTACAGATTAATATTAATTAATTTATAGAAACAGTAGCTGTGATTATGGTTAGCTTTCGTGAATTTTCATCATTCAATGTGACTGGATTACTACCATACCAAAAGAGAACTGAAAAATAAATAATAATTTTAAGCCATTATCAAAATAATACTTTTGTCAGACATATTGGCAACATAAAAACTGAACTTTCTTTAAGATGAAAGTGTGCCAATATTTTGCGTTTATTATTGAGGCTCTAAAAAAATATAACTTTGGAGTTGAATTATTTGTATATTCCAGTTTTGTGGATTTGTATCAGTAAAATAATAAATTATTACTTTGTCTACCATTTAAATAAACGGGATCTTGTGAGGTGATGATTTAGAACACTAATCTAATCTATATTATACAGGGTGGTTATAAAGTCACTTCCTCCTTTAACTTTTGTGTTTGTTAAAAGAACCAAATATCCTTTGGGGAACGATACTAACTTTAACCCAACGTATCTTTTGAAGCAATCGGCAATTTTGAGTGTCCCCTAAAAATGGAGGATTTTAGGCGCAACTGTAAATTTTTAAATGGGAAGTATGGTCATGTGACCTCATTTTAAAGGCATATTTAAGACTAGGAAAATGACATAAAGAAAATAAAAATCGAACCACCCAAAACAAAATGGCGGCCCTAAACGTCTTGAAATAAATCGACATAAATTGCTAATATCTCGAAAAGGAAGAGTTTTTAGGCAAAATTTCAAGAGACAAAAAATGTTTATTTCAAAGTGCTTGACCTAAAAAATGTCTTCCAAATCGATTTCGTAAATTTTATTTTTTACAAATGTATATGGCTATATGGATTTTATGGATTTTATGTACAAACTATATGGCTTTATGGATTTTGATCAAACCTTTTTTTTACCAATATTAAGGAAATTTATTAATGAATATATTTGAAATTTGTGTGTGTTATTAATATGGTTATATAGAATATATATGTAGAAAGTTTGAATCAAATCGGTTAATAATTATAGGTTTTCCAGTAAAATTTATATAAAAGGATCGAAAATTGGGTACATTATTATATAACAACGTTTATATCTTAAAAACTAATTATTGGAAGTTATTTTAAAAAACAAATATAGATTCTTCGTGAAATTTACTATAAATTATCAAGTTTTTAGTAATATGTATTAATAATTGTACGAATGCCATTCGATATAATGTAAATGTTGATTAAATAAATATTTATTTATTACATTTATTTTTCGAAAACAATTATTAAACGATTTGATTCAAACTTTCCACATATGTTTTAAATAACTATGTACAATACATATTAAAATTTCATAAAGATTCGTTAATAATTATGCATGTTATTAACGTTTACGGCAAAAATTTAAATAACCGATTTAAATTTTATAGGCCAAGTTAGTAAAGGTATTAAATATTAATTTAATAGTTAATTTTTTGTATATCGTTATTATAAATATGGTTTTTATATGTGGTATAAATTTTATTGAAATCGGTTGAATATTTTTAAAGTTATTACATTTTTATTAGAAACAGGTAATTAAAAATATGAATCTATATATTTAAAAAAATCCTACTTTTTATTCACTCACTTCCTAAAGTTAATACTTAACCGATTTTAACGATTCTTTTTTTATTTAAAAGATAATTTCAAGTTCTAAGTCACTGTGGAGCTAAATATTTGATTTACACTTTTATTTCGGTTACATTCCGAGTTTTAAAATTGCATCAGTATGCTACAACTAAATCAATAGGAAATAATTGGTTCTAAACAGCTGATAACTTAATTGAGTTTCAAATAAATAAGTTATTGGCTTTACTCAACTGTCAACAGATGATTTAGGTTAGGTTATTCTTGATGTGTTTTAGGTCTGATTTGTTGCTGTGTAAATAAAATTGAACTATAAAGTTTTGTTTAGGCTTTTTATTTCTGTCATCCCTGATAATAAATGAAAGTAATATTGTTAAGATACATGGAGATGATAATTGAATTGAGAATTTGAATACTTTTAATAAATTAAAAAAGGCGAAAACAAGTTGAATTTTGTTACTTTACATCAAAATTGGTTGAATTTCGACCACAGTAGATACTCATATTGTTTTAAATATTACATTATAAAACTTGTAAAATATATATTTAATCATAATATATATAGGAACATATACAGGGTGTTACAAAAATGTGTGATGGGCTATACAGGACCTGTTTCTACATGCAAAAATAAGTCGAAAATGTAGTATAACATTTTTTCGATTTCGGCTTAGTTTAGCCGTAATCCGCCATTTTGTTTTTTTACAAAAACTCACTGTAACTTTGGAAATAGATAAGATATCGACTTCAAATTTGCAATAAGCATTTTATATGTTACGATTAACAAGCGTACCAAACGCAAAGAATTTATTTTTATAATTTTCAAAATGGCGGCCGTTACAAAATTTTTAACGTGGAATATCTTTAAAACCGTTAACTTTACAAAAAAATTACAAGAGACAAAATATTTTCCTTTTTTAACGACAGACAAAATGCTTTTTTTGTAGTTTCAGTAGGTCTAAGGACAACCGAGTTATCGACAAAAAACATAATTTCTTGGTAATTGTTTACAAGCGAATTGCGGCTAAACTAAGCTGAAATCGAAAAAGTGTTATACTACATTTTCGACTTATTTTTGCATGTAGAATCTGATAGCCTAGAGCCTGATAGCCGCTAGAAAAACAACTACACAAATTGTTCAATTTCAAAAAATTGTGGTTTTAGGCTAATTTTCGTTGTAGACAATTACCAAGAAATTATGTTTTTTGTCGATAACTCGGTTATCCTATGACCTACTGAAACTACAAAAAAAGCATTTTGTCTGTCGTTAAAAATGGAAAATATTTTGTTTCTTGTACATTTTTTGTAAAGTTAACGGTTTTAAAGATATTCCACGTTAAAAATTTGTAACGGCCGCCATTTTGAAAATTATAAAAATAAATTCTTTGCGTTTGGTACACTTGTTAATCGTAACGTATAAAATGCCTATTCCAAATTTGAAGTCGATATCTTATCTATTTCCAAAGTTACAGTGAGTTTTTGTAAAAAAACAAAATGGCGGATTACGGCTAAACTAAGCCGAAATCGAAAAAATGTTATTCTACATTTTCGACTTATTTTTGCATGTAGAATCAGGTCCTGTATAGCCCATCACACATTTTTGTAACACCCTGTATAATATATTAATATATATTTTATATGTGTGTTAAAAATATAGTTAATAAAAGATAAAATAAAATTAAAAACATAGTGTTCCAATGCGGTCAACTAACTAGAAATTGTCCAAAGTCAATGTTGCTTGAACTATTCAAATATTTAAAATTGTTAATAACAAGGACATTTATTAATTAAAACATTTATTATTTATTTATTAATTCGTTTAAAATTTGTATACTTTATTCATTATTGTGATTCCTACTTCCTGGACCATTATTGTAAAATTTTTTAATTAATTTACCAACCTTCAAATGGTCCTGTTGATTTCCCCTCTAATTCGCTGCTGTGTTCAACGTTTTAAATATTCGTCTTCGACTATGACAGAGTTGTGTCGAAACTAGTCAGACCCAGCAGCAGTAGAGGGGAAATCAACAGGACCATTTGAAGGTTGGTAAATTAATTAAAAATAAAAATTGTATACTTTCTTTGTATTGACCTATTGAACATATGTTGAAAATTTTAATCAAATCGGATAGAAATTATAGGTTTTCGTAAAAATATTTAATAAAATAATATTTATTAAATCAATAATTACATTATATCGAATGGTATACGTACAATTATCAATACATATTAATAATAACCTAATAACTTATAGTAAATTTCATGAGGAATCTATATTTGTTTTTAAAAATAACTTACGATTATTAGTTTTTAAGATATAAACGTTTTTCTATAATAATGTACTCAATTTTTGATCTTTTAATATAAGTTTTAATCGAAAACTTATAATTATTAACCGATTTGGTTCAAACTTGACATATATGTTCTAATTAACTATATGCAAAACATATTAAAATTGTATAAGGATTCGTTAATAATTACGCAAGTTATAAACATTTATAGTAACAAATAATCGATTGTTTCGTCTCGTAACGTCGAAATATAAATTTCTAATAAACTAATTAACGAATTTGAATAAAATTTAACACACTTATTAATCTATATATATAAAAGCCAAATACCACTCACTCACTCACTGACTGACTCACTCATCACGATTTCTCAAAAACTACCGAACGGATTGGAACGAAATTTGGTATGTAGCTTCTTCTAGGGCCATAGGTGCTCGCTAAGAAAGGGTTTTAAAAAATTCGAAAT
>JAGFPH010000227.1:105128-132669 GCA_018207615.1 Philaenus spumarius | reverse complement strand
CCCCCCCCCCCCCTATACGTAGTATATGGAGAAAGTATTGTTTTCATCCAAATTTTCGAATTTGAATTTTTAGTGGAATTATCTGTTTTGGTGCTCCCTGAACCCCAAAAAATTGTTTAATGGAATTATCTGTGTTAGTGCTCCTTGAACCCAAAAATATTTTTAGTGGAATTATTTGTTTTGGTGCTCCCTGAATCCAAAAATATTTTTAGTGGAATTATTTGTTTTGGTGCTCCCTGGACCCAAAAAAGTGGTTATTTGGTGATGTCTGTCCGTGTGTCTGTTAGGATGTAGCTGGAGACCATATACCAACGGTCCAATTTTGACGAAATTTGGTATGTAAGTGTAGTTCTGGAATATCTCCAGGAATTTTTTTCATACTTTCAAATTTTTGATTTTTAAGGGGTTTAACCCCCCAAAAATTGGCCAAAAAACGAGAAAAATTAAAATTTCTCAAAAACGGTTCTAACGATTTTGATAAAATTTAGCTTATCTGTAGCCCTTAATGTACCCTACCATATGCAAAAGACAGCATCTTTCTAAAAATTCTCGTTTAGGTATTAATAATAATAATAATAATTGATTTTTGGGGTTTTTGTCCAAAATGGGGTTGTTTTTCAAAATTTTTCAAAACCTTTTTTCATGCAACTATACAGGCCTAATTATTGACAAGTTTGGTGAAAATTTGTTCGAAATCAATCAAATAGTTTTAATAATAATATTTATTAGTTACTCTTCTACTTTAATGTATCCCCTCTCCTACTTTAATACAATTATGAAGTCACAGTGAATCTGTTTAATAATTTAAATATGTTTGTGAGAAAGTATATGTGCCAGTTTCTGGTACCGTTTATTATTAGTAAAACTATTTTTTCAATCGGTTCAGTAGTTCCAGAGATTACTCCCTACATACAAACAAACAGAAAAAAAATGTTTACCTCTTTATAATACTATTAATATAGATTAAATGGTTATAAATACTTTGTATGTCTCAACAATAATTGTTTTAATGCGACATGTTTTACCGTTTCAATCACGGCATCTCCAGGCTGACACTAAAAGACTAAACGCTAACAACTCTCATACGACATAAAATGTATCTACCGAAAAGGACTGGCAACACAAACAGATCTATATTTGCTAATACATAACAATCGCTCTTACAAAAACATAGAAGACAACATGGAAATACTGCAAAACACAGGTCAAGAATTATAAATGTATTGGAGGTGTTTCAGATTTATAACTGTTGTTAATTTAGTAACTAACAACGACCACATCTACGATACTCACCGAGAACACGCTTCCTGGAGTGCAATACCCTTCTTCAATCAGCTGTGCTCCATAGTAGAAAGCTACGCTGTACTGGGCGTACATGAGGAACGTGGAAAACATCAGTCCAAAGATCAGGGTGTTGTATTTTTTCATTGCCAGTTTTATGCCTTCGTGCAAAGCCATGCCGTACCTGTAATATAAACACAGTTGTCAGTGAACGTGAGCTTAAATTTATTTACTTACAGTAGAACTTCGGTTATCCGAGTTTCCGGATTAACTAAGGCAAATTAAAAAAAAAATTGTCAAAATCAATTCTGTTAACCTACAAATAAATGTAAGTTAACTGAATTGATTTCGATAAATAATTCATAGCTTGAGAGGATTTCTCAATAAGTGAATTTATAATGAAAATGTTTGTGTTAGGTTGAACAGAAAGAAAACAGGTGTTTGCCTGGTAATCATGTAAGCATTTCCACTCCATACCCAACGCAATAGTATGGTGACCTGCAGCACCAAATTTTTTTAGATTTTAATGCTAGAATGAGACTTTTTAGGGTTTTATCTAAAACGATAAATAAAGAGATTATTTTGCACATTTTGTCTATTTACACACAACCTTATAAATCACAAGTCTGGTACCCCATAAATCGATAAAAACATAAATACCATTAAAGTACCACATGCGGGATTTTACCATGGGGGCAGTGTCTAATCCGAGACCTACAGCCAGGATCCAAACTCGCAAAGCAGTGTAAAATCAGAGGCCCCAAAGTCGAGGTGCAAACAAACTCTACTAACATATATTGTACACACAGACAACTATTCACAACCATCGTGAGTAGACCAATTTCCCAAATAGTTGGTTGAATCCCTTAAACCTTTAAACCTAAGTTTAGAAATTCACGTCAGCGGTTCAGCTGCACAATCGTATTATTATCGAATTTCCATAGGAAAAATGAGCTATTGCAGTGGCCTTTATGGTAAGACCCAAGGTCGGGAGTAGCAAATGATCACCGATCATAGTAACCAGAACACGTTTTGGGGTGTCATTAAAAATCATATATATATATGTATATATTTATGTATGTATGTGTGCGCACTCTAGCATCCGCATTTTAAGTCCGATTTGGTTCAAATTCGGTAAACATGTTGGCTGTCTTCGTCGCTCAGACGAGTTCGTTAGCCAAAAAATTGCAACAACCGGAAGCACGTTCTTTGACCGGAAATAACTATTTTTTTAGATTTTACCTAGGATAATGAATTTTTTTTAGAGTTTGTTCTACAAATACAGGGTGAGTTTCTACTGACACCATTAACTTCGCCAGTGTGTTCTACTCACTAAATGGAATAAAAAAGTTCATATGGACCGTTTGGCTGTAGTCGCGTATTTTGTGTTTTTCAAAATTATGCTATTTTGCCTCACTATTTGTTTGATAAAAATACAACTAATCAACGTACCGAATTGAAATTAAAACCATTAGAACAAGAATTAAATTTGCTATAAAACCAAGGTTTTTTGTAATGATTTGTCAACAATAATGCCTTTCAAAATTGGAAATAAAATAAGAAGTTGGGTAAGTAAATGTTTTAGGTTACATTTCAAGACCCGTTGTTACTACTTAAATAAAATGTAAGGTAATATCAAATGAAATTAAAAACTTCCTCATTTAATAACCTTTAAAATGATGTACAAATGTTAAGTTTTACGATTAATTATGAGAGTAAAAACTCTAAGAAACTGGAATAAAACACGTTTTACTGATTTGGTTTTAACAAAGAAATGTACTGAAATGATGTACTCATTTGTTTTACGAAATCAGCTGTAGCTTGGTATTGGTTGAAATCAGCTGTTATAATGGTATTATAATTTATCACCCAGTCTGAATCAGCTGTTGTTAATACTACATTTTTGTAATAATTAATTGAGTCATCATTTAATTTGCACGTCAAACTTTTACTACTTTACGAAGTAGTTTTGATACATATGTCTGAGATACGCCCAATTCACTGGCCACAGTTCTTGTACTTGCCCGCGGATCTTCTACTCGGTCTAGCACAGCTTCTTCTACTGCAACATCTTACATGAAATTGCCAACTAAGCGACCATTAGTAGGAAACTTTACATTTTCACACAAACTCTGATGTACAGTACCCTGGTAAAGGTTCTGACATCAGGAATTCTTCTGTCAAGAAAACGACGATTGTACTCGCAAAAGCCGTACACAAAATGCATATCAGCATATTCTAAATTTGTAAAAGGATCCATATCACAGAATGAATATCTTACAACACAAATGCCTAGTTCAGTTTGACTCAATTAATTATTAAAACAATGTAGTATTAACAACAGCTGATTCAGACTAGGTGATAAATTATAATACCATTATAACAGCTGATTTCAACCAATACCAAGCTACAGCTGATTTCGTAAAACAAATAAGTACATCATTTGTAAAACCAAATCACATTACACCAAAAAATCACCAGTACATTTCTTTGTTAAAACCGAATCAATAAAACGTGTTTTATTCCAGTTTCTTAGAGTTTTTACTGTTATACTTAATCGTAAAACTTAACATTTGTACATCATTTTAAAGGTTATTAAATGAGTAAGTTTTTAATTTCATTCGATATTGCCTTACCAAGGTGTCTACCAAAAGTGATTTTAGAAATTCCTGGTTTTTTCCAGGTTTCTCAATGATTTTCCTGGTTATTCTTATATGCTTATTACACGCCATTCGGTGCTCAACTAATATTAAATATTAATATATTTAATATTAAAGTGCTCAACTGAGAGCAAGTAAAATAAGTACTTTCATTTCATCAAATTTCAACAAAATAACAAATTCATCAACCAAAACTTGTTTCATGTAAGTTAGAAAAGACAAAGATCATAAGGTTTGGATTCACAAACATGTTACTATTAAAATATATTATTTTAAAGATAAGTAAACAATTTTATAAGACATACCTACATACACTTCTTGAAGACTCTTGCACTTTATTTCAGACTGATAATTCTAACTTTTTTCATTTTCTTTAACAAGTTTGTACTGGCCTTCATTACTTGAGGGTTGTAAAATAGACTAGGGGTTACTATTAGAGAACTTAAATTTATCAAACATCTTTTAACCTAACACCAAAATGGTGATTGCTTCCTAATTCATATAACTGTTGAAATTAAATCACCAATACACTTTATATTATAATTTTTACAATAATAAAAGTTAAAAATAACAATATAAAGTATATTGGTGATTAAATTTCAACAGTTATAAAACATATGAAATTTTTAAAAACAAGCTACAAAATGTTAATCAAGTATGGGAATTTGTGGAGTAAATTATGAAAACAACTTGTAATAAAATATTTTACTAAATTACCAAGCCTTTGTAAAATTCAAAATAAAAGCATCAAATATAATAAAATAACACAAATAAAGAGTCATTCACAAACCTTAACACATATTTAATAAAAATATAAAATTTGTTTGATAAACACTATTTGTGTAAGCCAAACATATTTAGGCTGCATACTTATTTTTATAATTGGATAAAAAGAAGGCTGTTAACTCTATGTCTATGAATATTGAATCATTTCGACATGCTGCTGGACCAATGACATGGTAATTTCTAAAGTGGCAATGTCCGTCAATAAATAAATAAACCTTAAAAAGTTAGATAGCATTCAGAATTAGACACAAAGGATCGAAACAGATGCCCGAATACAACTTGTATTAATTTTATGAACTAATATTGTTCAAATATTATTTAAAATACAATGACAAATGTCCGCAAAAGAATACAACGTCCGAATATTATTTAGCGCTAATTTTATAAAACGTCGGCATTAAAATGCAATTTAATATACAACAGCGTATGTCCGCGAATAATCGATGCCCGAATACAATTTGTGAAAATTGTATGACCTACCATTGTTGAAATATTATTAAAAATATAATGACAAAATGTCCGCAAAAGAATACGACGTCCGAATATTATTAGCGGTAATTTTTTAAAAAGTCGGCATTAGGCCTAAAAACGCAATTTAATATACAACAGCGTATGTCCGCGAAAAAATCGATGCCTGAATAAAATTTGTGAAAATTGTATGAACTACCATTATTGAAATATTATTTAAAATACAATGACAAAACAAAATGTCCGCAAAAGAATACGACGTTCGAATATTTTTAGCGCTAATTTTATAAAACGTCGGCATTAAAACTCAATTTCATATACAACAGCGTATGTCCGCGAAAAATTAATGCTCGAATATAATTTGTGAAAATTGTATGAACTACCATCATTGAAATATTATTAAAATATAATGACAAAATATCCGTAAAAAAATACGACGTCCGAATATTATTAGCGGTAATTTTTTAAAACGTCGGCATTAAAACGCAATTTTTATTCAACAGCGTATGTCCGCGAAAAATCAATGCCCGAATACAATTTATGAAAATTGTATGAACTACCATTGTTGAAATATTATTTAAAATGCAATGACAAAATGTCCGCAAAAGAATACAACGTCCAAATATTAATAACGCTATTTTTTTAAAACGTCAGCATTAAAACGCAATTTAATATACAACAGCGTATGTCCATGAAAAAATCGATGCCTGAATACAATTTGTGAAAATTGTATGAACTACCACTGTTGAAATATTATTTAAAATACAATGACAAAATGTCCGCAAAAGAGTACAACGTCCAAATATTATTAACGCTATTTTTTAAAAACGTCAGCATTAAAACGCAATTGAATATACAGCAGCGTATGTCCGCGAAAAAATCGATGCCTGAATACAATTTGTGAAAATTGTATGAACTACCATTATTGAAATATTATTTAAAATACAATGACAAAATATCCGCAAAAGAATACGACGTTCGAATATTATTAGCGGTAATTTTATAAAACGTCGGCATTTAAACGCAATTTTTATACAACAGCGTATGTCCGCGAAAAATCGATGCCCGAATGCAATTTATGAAAATTGTATGAACTACCGTTGTTGAAATATTATTTAAAACTAGGGGCTCTGCCCCTGGACGCTTCGCGTCCCAACCCCACCTCGGCCTCAATGGCTGCTTCGCTTCGCTCGCAGTTGAAAAATTCGCTAAAGAATCTCGTTAATCTTTGGCTCGTTTGTACATAGGTGACCGAGCATAAATCAGCTGTTTTATTTGGCAGGGGACTCAAACTCATTAAACATTATCTCCATAAGATTAACATGGGAAATTTGAAGGATTGTGTGCCGGAGCTCCTTATCGGGTGAATAGCGGCTGAACGGATGATTGGATCTTAAATTTGATGCAAAATCGTTAGTTTGAAATTAAATTTTCTACAACTTTTGTATTTAACATTTTTTTTCTATCTCTTACCGTTTTCTTGCTAAATGCGCTCAAAGTGGAAAAATGAAGAAATTCAAAAAATCTAAAAAATCGTTCCCGCCCAAAAGGTGCTTCCAAAATTAAAAAAAGTTAAATTCTGGCAATTGTCCCTACAGTTTCTCGTCGAGAGGTTTAATTCAAGTATAAGGTTGATGGGGCTCCGATTACGGGAAGTGCCTAATAATTAATCTCAGTGAATGAGTGAAATCGTCTAGCTTTAAGGACGTTGGGCGGAGCCTCCCTTCTCGGATGAATAGTGGCTAAATGGATGATTGAATCTTAAATCTAATGAAAAATCGTTGGTCTGAAATAAAATTTTCTACAACTTTTGTATTTAACATTTTTTGCTATCTCTTACCGTTTTCTTACTAAATGCGCCCAAAGTGGAAAAATTAAAAAATTTAAAAATCTTTCCCGCCCAAAAGGTGCTTTCAAAATTAAAAAATGTTAACTTCTGGCAATTTTTCCAAAAGTTTCTCGTCGAGATCTTTAATTCAAGTATGAGGTCGAGGAGGTTCCGATTATAATTAATGTCAGTGAATCAGTGAAATCGTCTAGCTTTAACGACGTTTGGCGGAGCCTCCCTTCTCGGATGAATAGTGGCTAAATGGATGATTGGATCTTGAATCTGATGTAAAATCGTTCGTTTGAAATTTAATTTTCTACAACTTTTGTATTTAACATTTTTTGCTATCTCTTACCGTTTTCTTACAAAACGCGCTCAAAGTGAAAAAATTAAAACATTTTTTAAATCTAAAAAATCTTTCCCACCCAAAAGATGCTTGCAAAATTAAAAAATGTTAACTTCTGGCAATTTTCCCAAAAGTTTCTCGTCGAGAGCTTTAATTCAAGTATAAGGTTGAGGGGGTCCGATTACGGGAAGTGCCAAATAATTAATGTCAATGAATCAGTGTTACCGTCTAGCTTTATATAAGTAGATGACAAAATGTCCAAAAAAGAATACGACGTCCGAATATTATCAGCGCTAATTTTATAAAACGCAATACACAACAGCGTACATTCGCGAAAAACATTTGTTCTTGTTTCTATAAAATTTTGGCGTTAAAACTTACTTTAAATTACAACGGCTAAGGTCCGCGAAAAGGTTATTTAGATGACACTTGTAAAATTCGGAAAAGGTGGAATTAAATGTCGCTATTTGCGGGAACGAATAACAAATAAAACAAAGGCACTTCGTCGGGATTCCTACAAAAAACATAAATCGCGGGTAACGTAAATCCCGAAAATGTCCAAAATGTTTTTCCCGAACTACAAACAAACAGAATTATTATACTTTTGTTACCGATCTATACAAATTGTAACTTTTCTTCGAAGTAGGCACCCTAATTCTATAAATAGACACGATAAGAAACGAATCCATAAGTGGTTGACCTTGAGCCTACTTTACCTTTCTGTGTAACAAATAACCAAGAACACGCATGAATACAAATAAAACAAGAAGTGTTTACTTAACAAACGAAACAATTGCCTAAACATTTTACTAGCGAAAATATCTACACACATCAAAGTAAGAGAGTTTTAAATTCTTTCCTACTGATATTTTATTGTTAAATGATTAATTGGGGTTAAGTTTAAATAAAGAGAATGTGATTGCAAATACTGGAGATTACATTCAAAATACGGAGAACTGGCTAGTCTGACAATGATAATAAATGAACTGAACTGAATATCTCTCGGTATCGGTATTGAGTTTCGGGGGCTATAGATTCTTGTTACCGATATCAAATACAAAGTATCGGTGGTATCGTGAATCGACCCATCCCTAATTTAAATTGTACAATGTTTAAAATAGATTATGCACGTAAATTTATATGGTTTAATAATTCAGTACACATCGAATGTTTTGTTTGTGTTTGGAATCGAGGTACTGTAATTGGAATAGACTTTTGCGATCGATTCTCGCTACCGATTACGGGGATGCGGAATACTACCCCCCGGAAAACTATCCCTCCAGGTGAAACGTGACGTCACGAAATCTGCCAACTAACCAATATGGGAGTCGTGTTCGCGACTGGAATACTACCCCCCCTAGCAAAAGCGGGTCGCCGGAATACTACCCCCCGGAAAACTACCCCCCCAAGCAGGTTCCTACAATTATACTGTTATCGGCAACATACTGTGACTAAACAGTTTAGGTTAGTCCTCTAGTTTTTTTTTTATTCTAATTATATCGAAACTTGAGTGTGCGTGACTGGAAAACTGCCCCCCCGATCTCTGACGTCAAAATGACGTAGGATTACCGCACTACGAATCAATGGAATCGATTTTAGGGAATTGGTATCGACACATTCTTACAACAAACCCTTGTTCTCTTGCCATGGTTGGCATGATCCTATGCAACTTTCACATTTTCTACAAAACAGCGCTTGCTCATGCCGAACTCCCGCGATCGCGTTTACAAAACGAAAATAACACAAGTGACGGAATAAAATTCCCGGTTACACATCAAAATCACGGCTTCCTCCCGGAATTTTCAAGGTCAAATCATATTCCCGGCTATTTCCCGGTTGGTAGACACCCTGCTTACGTTTCATTTAAGTAGTAAAAAAGAGTCTTGAAATGTAACCTAAAACTTTTTCTTACCCAACTTCTTATTTTATTTCCAATTTTGAAAGGCATTATTGTTGACAAATCATTACAAAAACCCTTGGTTTTATAGCAAATTTAATTCTTGTTCTAATGGTTTTAATTTCAATTCGGTACGTTGATTAGTTGTATTTTTATCAAACAAATAGTGAGGCAAAATAGCATAATTTTGAAAAACACAAAATACGCGACTACAGCCAAACGGTTGAGAATCGGACATGGGTCCATATGAACTTTTTTATTCCATTTAGTGAGTAGAACCAATGAATACAGAATACAATGAAGTATTTTGTATTCATTGGTAGAACACACTGGTGAAGTTAATGGTGTCAGTAGAAACTCACCCTGTATAAATGTATGATGTTATGCTGCACATTTTGTTTTTTTACGCGACCTTATAGCTCGCTTGGTTCCCTCAAAATCGATCAAAACGTAAAACACCATAGAAGTACCCGGTTCAAAGCCATGTGGTGGATTCTACCGTGGGGTTGGCGTGCGAAGCACGCAATGAATTGTGTATTGAAGATACTCCTAATACGGGGGTTGGCGTGCGAAGCACGCATTGTTTTGTATATTGAAGATAAGCTCAATATTTGGAATGGTGTGCGAATCCATTGTGTTTTATATATGGTGAAAATTTCATCTTAATCGAAGAGATCATGTTTTTTGAAAGTTTTTCATACATTTACAGAGATCATGTTTTTTGAAAGTTTTTCATACATTACCTTAAGATTTCTCAAAAAACATGATCTCTTCGATTTAGATGAAATTTTCACCATATATAAAACACAACGGATTAGAAAGTTTCTGAAATTTTTAACATCACATTGTTATTAGTTATTTAGTTATGAATTTTCAAAGTCACACCCCCTATAAAAAGTTCCGATCAAAACACCCCCTGAAAATTGAATTTCTATTTTGCTTTTATGGTTATAAAATTTTTATTAATGTTACTAAAACAACGTCTTTAGTATATGTTATAATAGAAAGATAGATGAACAGAATATTTTTTAGAAATCTAAAATATCTCTATCCGTTCACGAGATATCGACGATTTAAATATCTAGGATGCTTGAAAAACTGTTGTCAAAATCGTCATTTTGGTCAATTTGACTCAAAAAAAAAGTACAGAGTTTCAGTATATCGCTTATAACTCGAGAACTGTTTGATCGATTTTGAATATCTAAAAAAATTCCGATTCACAATTAAATTGTCGACAATCTTGGAAAAAGGAAAGTGCCCCAAATTACTTTTCGATTATTGGTAAATTTCTAAAAACAAAAATAATTTTTCGATTTGAAGAGTTGCCGTAAACCTCTATAAATCAAACAATAGTATATGGATCTCATTTAAATTTGTATATGTTTCTAATACGGTTATGTATAACATTCTCTGAAAATTTCAATCAAATCGATTCATAAATATAGATTTTCAAAAAAATGAATTTGATTATTTCCTAAAGTTGAGGTAATATATATATTTTTTCATTGACAAAACTATAATTATACATATATTAAAATAAAAATTTGATAATTCATAGTAAATTCGATGAGGAATCTGAATTCGTTGTGTAAACTAAATTCTGATAGTTAGTTTTCGAAATATAAGTCTTTTTATAATATATAACATATAGAATTTTTATACATTTTAATAAATTTCTTACGTAAATCAAAAATTACCATTCGATTTTGTTCAAACTTTCAGAGAATGTGTTATAAGACCATATTAGAAACATATAAAAATTTGAATAAGATTCATAAACAATTAATCGATTTATTGAGGTCTTCGTACCGAAAGAATTATCGCTAACCCCCCCAATACCAAAATCACCATCCCTGCTAAAAAAAATGAAAAGTTATCATTCGATTTTGTTCAAACTTTCAGAGAATGTTGTACATAACCGTATTAGAAACATATAAAAATTTGAATGAGATCCATATACTATTGTTTGATTTATAGAGGTTTACGGCAAATCTTCAAATCGAAAAATTATTTTTTTTTTTGAAATTTACCAATAATCGAAAAATAATTTGGGGCACTTTCCTTTTTCCATTGTGCGTGTGTTAAAAATAACTTTTTAATTTTTTGGGGGTTGGCGTGCGAAGCACGCTTTGTTTTGTATATTGAAGATAAGCTCAATATTTGGAATGGCGTGCGAACCATTTTGCAGCTATTCAGCACCGTCATGAATAGACCTATTTCCCAAAGTGTTGGTTGAAACCCTATAAACTTAATTTTGTAAATTTGCTCAACTCACGTCAGCGGCTCAGCTGCGTGGTCGTATTATTCTATATTGTAATTGTTATTTAAAAATTAGCTCACCAAGATTTCTTTGTTAGAGGAGAAAAATTAGATGAAGATATCACTTTGGGCGATTGCTCTGAAAATCACCTTCGATGTGCAAGATGAAAATCCAAATTATTATTGGGGTAAACCTCAGGTTACTCTGCCGCTTCTTGTACATTATTTGGCAGGCCCCGATTTACAAACGGGCCAACTGGGCAGGAGCATTTGAGGTGCAAAAAATGGACAACAAATTTGAGGGACAGGGAAAATAAGTTTTTAAACGTATGGTAATGATTTGGTTTTAAAAGAATACATGTTAAATCCTACAATTTAGAGCACAACAGAAAGACGTGTTTCTCCAGTGCTTGCCCTAAGAGTAACACAATACCTGTTGTAGGTTGATTGACCTAATTTGTAAGGTGAAGGAGTAGGGAGGTGGGGCAGGTAAAATTTTGTTGAAATTTTTACCATAGAGTACCTTTTTATGGAATTGTTAGTTTACTCTTGTAGTGCACTTAAAATTATTAGGCCTAAAACCGAATTCTTTGGAAATAAATTTAAAACTTGTTTTACAATAAACAGGGTACATTACGTTAATATGTTTTATATAATAACAGTTGTATCAAAGTGCAACAATCATTTATTAAATAGGTAAAAAGATGTTACTACATAATGATAAGCCGATTCTGTAGCTTGCATAGTATAGGAGTTATAACACAAAAGTGTGAGATTTTTAATTACCTACTTTTTAAGCAACTGTACCTTTTCAACGGTAGGTTTTAGGAAAAATCTTAGGCCACCTTTGTGATTGAAATTTTAATTCTCTACAACGTTCATATTTGAAATTTTTTTCTCCGACCCGACATAAGGGGTAAAACATTCAAAAACTTTAGGTCATTTTGCTTTAAGAAGGCATTTTTGGCCGTAACTTTTGAAACTTGTTATTTGTTCTTAAATGTGCTAATATCGTTGAATTAACCATATCTGAACTACATACGTTAATAGACAACTAGGATTTGTTATTGGACGTGGACAAAGTCGGGTACAGCTAATAAATATTCCTACAATTGAATTTGTAAAATTGTATAATGTTTGGAGCGAACTGAAAAAGAAGCAGAACAGCTAAATATTATCAGCCCAGAACGCTAGCTATCTGAAATCATTGCCTGACCATTGGTCTGCCCTACAGGTCAATTTGATATGGAGTGTTAAAGCAAAACATTGAAAACACCTAAGTACACAAACACGAATGGGTGGCTGAAAGGAACTAATCAAACCAGTAATTGCTATATCATACCTTGCTATTTCCTTTACCTCTCCACCGAACGACACTACAGTCCTAATACAAGACAACACTTCACTGGCCACGCCTCCTGCTATGGAATACTTCAGCTGTTCTCTCTCAGCTGAGCTTGATGTTAACTGTAAAACATAAACATTTATTTGTAGCATACGTCAGTAACGTGACTCTTTACCGTAGTCATTCACTACTTGCTCAAAAAGTCAGCTGATTCAATAATCAGCTGACTTCTTTGTACAACTAGGACCATAAATAATATGTAAACAGTGCTATACTATAGGCTACTGTAAAATTACAACAGCTGTAACTTCAAAAGGTTCAGCTGTTTTCCAACAGATAGTAGCACTGATATAGTAAATAGCGTTTAAAATCTGTAGAAAAATTTATAATGTAATTTAGTTAATTAAGTGTTTGTGTGATTCTAGCGCAGTATGATAAAAAGTATCGCTCATAACTTGCACCCAAAGTGCGTTTTGGTGCTTGTACGATTTTTATTGTGCTTGGCGTTGCCTCGCATCTCATACCAAAAACATCCACCTTAGGTACGGTACTAGTGATGAAATATACCATTACTAGTGGAGACACCAGAATATCTTAACCCTAGAACTGTCATTGTTAATTTTTTGCAATGCCAAGCCATTTCGGTGCGTGTGCAAGCAAATTTTAAAAAAATCACCAAATATAGTAATTCTATCCCAATCCAAAAGTGTTGCGTGGCTTTATTGTAGAGAAACGTTCAAAGAATTTATATATGTAATTAAAAAATGTATTGATGTAAAATTGTAAAAGTTATTAGCTCAAGAAACAAAAACTGTTCAGTAACGAAAGGGAAAAGTTCAACTTTAGGCCTACATAACAGGTACTAAACATTTTTTGTAATTTTTTCGTAAGCGTAAAAAAGTTTTGTAGTTTAGTTCTAAATAGAACTATATAAAAACATTTTACAATTTCAAAATTCTTATTTTGAAAACAACAGTTTGTATGTTCCAACTACAAGGGTGCTATCAAAACTAGGCCTACATTCAAACGTAATTTAAGAATATTTGCTTTCCCAAAAATGAAATATTATTATAATAAAGTGTAGAGATTAAATCAAAAGAAAAGAACTGTATACATGTCTTTTCTTAGTTCACAAAACTGTTTGAATAATCTCTACTTGAATAACAAAAGTGAGCACAAATGTCTGAACTTCCCATCCTTGCTACACATACAAAGAAGCGTGCGTAAATGGCCTATCTATTGCATGTTAAAAAAGTCCGTTAGGTTCAAAATTTAAACTTGGTTTGAGACCGTGAAAACACTTTCCCACGGCCCTACACAACAAACCTGTCTAGTAACACAAATTTGTTTCAAACTAAATGTTAGCTTGAATCATTCTCTACACAAAGGCAGCAAAAGATTTCTAAAACTAGAATGATATCACCCGTCTTTCACGTGTTATAAATAAGGCTGTTTATTGGTTGGAAACGTAACCAATGCAAGGGTCTACAAAACGCCCTCATATCTATAAATATATTTGACGGAATTTTGATTGGCTGGCAACTTTATTTAGTGGAAATTGTAACAGATCCAACGGTATATAGATTTAAGTCAGACAAAGAACTGGGCGGGCTGTAGACAGAGAGGAAAGATGCCTGCCTTATTTCGTTAAGTTCTGGGACAAAATCCACGTTTTGTACTGAGTTGTACAAAACTAATAAACTGCAACGGTGATTACGTATGTAAATAGACAATTTTGAAAAAACTTGTAAATAGAAAAATTAAAGTTTAAATCATTTCCTTTCAAACGGTTTTTGATTTATTGCGATTGGATGATTTTTAGTGGGTGAAATATTTAATACAAGTTGAGTTGTCACAGGCTACACAATTCACTACGGCAGGGCGTTGTGACCACTCAATTTGAGTAGTCTGACAGTTAGAGGGTTAAACCTCCACGTACATATTTTATACCAGTAATTTCTTTTTTAATGAAGGTGTAGGACAACTTAAGCTACACTGGATTCCACGTTCACTGTGCAGTACAGAGCGCCCACAAGCCATGTTATCCTTACGACAGTCTCAGCTGTACCTGCCAAGAAAAAAACATCAACTCCCATGCTAAGCTCGGTCAGTTGACGCAACCTGCATGACAATAAACGTGATGTTCGCTGTAATGGTAGTAGCATGTCTATTCTCCCGTAAGACCTGTACTACACGGTGAACGTGGAATCGAGTGTAGCATGATGAATAACTTTAAACCTTTCCACTCCTATAACTGGGGCCCTTTTTCCCTAACAGCTCCATTTAATTTTGAGCGAAAATTTTATATATAATTTGTTCACTCCAAAAAAAGTATTTCTCTCATTTCTAAAAAGGCTAATGTTTTTTTTTCAGTTTCTTCTATGACTAAAGTACAGATTGGTATTAAATAAAACATATATGTTTACTTTCAAGTATGATTTTATTATTTTTATTTATTGAAAGAAATACAAAATCGTTACAAAAAAACCAGAAATAACAAGGAAAATTGTGGACATATTTTGAACTGAAAGAAGAATATTTGTTGTTTGTTTTCTGTATTCTTACAAACAAAAGTAAGTTATTTACAAATATTTCTGACATAATAATACATTATAAAAAAATAATAATTCAAAAACAAGTTTTTTCTAAAGAAAATGGTTTTTATAAAAAAATTAGTTTTGACACCAACTTGTACAAAATTGCCTCAACTATTTATTTGATTGCTTAGCTACAGCATTATTTAGGTCAAAACTAGTAAGGCAAGCTTTTTTCAAAACTTATTGGTAATACTGAAGTCACCCAGATTCGAAACAAAAGTTCCATCGTCATTTTGGAATAAACTGCCGTCGTCTTCGTTCGTTTTATTTCACAACAATCTTTATTGTAAAAAGAACAATATTAAAAAATAAACAGTGAAGTTACACACGATAACCTAGTACAACAAAACTAAAACACCACAAAGTAAGTAGTAACCAAACAACGGCGATAGCAGACAGCTGTTTACAGAGTGGCCAAGACGGCAAACATTACATTTTCTAAGATTTATTTACCAAAAAACCGAACTCAAATGGTTCTGAGAAAATTCCACAGATAGCAGCACATCTAAAACATCAGTCCTAGTGGTCATCAAAGTAACTATGTCCATCGAAATTCAATCATAGAACGTTGTCATAGCGACGTCGGGACTGGCCCGACATTGGGGTTCGTGCGGCCTAGTTGCGTTACAGGAGGGCTGCCCTGATACTTGAGTGGAAAGGGTAAAATTTTAAAGTTTATGATATAATATAATGAAGGTTAAAAAGAACCAGCATACTTACTCATGCTCCTACGTTGACATTAAATAAAACATCAGCTACTTGTAAAATGTTGTCCATACAAATCCCCAAATAATTTTTGTGCACTCCTTGTGAAAAACACTTGGAAAACATTGCAATAGACTGTGTTTCTGCAATCTAGAGTACTCAAAATTCCCCTCAAATCCCAGATATTCTCCAGTTCTCTCTGGCTTTCCCTGAACCACCGTGTGTTATATAAGCTAGAAAGCATTAATATAAATATAAGTTTACCACTTACCCTCGCGATGTAAGCAGAAGAACCAATCAGCACAGGCGCTAACACAAGGAGTATCGAAGTCAGTTTCCAATTGACCAGCATGCCCACAGTGATACCAGAGATAAACGTGGCGAAGTATTGCGTCACCATACTGAACTTGCTGCCTATACCTTCTCTGATACGTTCCACATCACTGTAACAATCACAATAAACACTATTAAAGCTTGTTATAGTTTACCGTTGTCCTGTAAAACCGAGAGCTTATAACAGGTTGGGTATTAGGACGAACAGATTTCCCCAAACAAAAAGTGATACACTTTGCTCACAGTGGAAAAAGTTAAGTAACGTAGCAAACAGTAGTAAATAACAATATAAACATAATTCGATCATGCAGCTGAACCGCTGACGTGAGTTGAGCGAATTTACAAAATTAAGTTTCTATGATTTTAAGGTTTCAACCAAGTATTTAGGAAGTGGTATACTCACAAAGGCGATGAATAGAATTTACTTGCACTTCAGCCTCCAACTCCGGCTGATTCGCATTGCAAGTTTATGGTACAGATACCGGCGCGAATGCTGGCACTTTAGCAAACCGCTACTAACCTGACTAAAAACATCAGTTACTAGGTTGGTTCGAAAAAAACTTTTTTTTTATTTCAGATCGCCATAGTGCACAAAAGTTGCCATTGGTATAGACATGAAAAAGCACTAATTATTATTTTTTTGTTAATTTTTCTTCCGGTCACGCAAAGCCATCGAAGTTAGCAAAAAATTGTGAAAAACCTTAATTTTTCATATATTTTTTAAACACGCTAGATGGTTTCAATTGTGTTTCTATACCATGAATTAACTACTAAAAGTATGTAAAATCAATATATATGCACTTATTATACGTTTGTTTCATATCTTCCGGTCGCGCAACATAGTACAAAAGAGTAAAACTAGTAATTTTTGGTAAATTTCAAAGTTTGACTGTTTAGTACATTTTAATCATAAGACTTTTAGAGATGCTATAGTTTAATTCTATTAGAATAATATATTAAAAATCCAAGCATTTAAGATAAACTTTGATATTCAAGTGGAATTCGGTCGCGCAGCTACGTCAAAACAGCAGAATAGCTTACCTGGACAGATAGGCGAGGCGTACGTGACGAATGCCAGCGATGCGCGCGCAGCCATTACGTTTGCCGCCATTTCCTGCAGTCTGCTCATGCCACTATCCCGAGTCAGTACTAGATTGTGTTGTGCTTAAGTCCGTATTTATCTGCCTACTTTTGGGTTCAGTGTTTGTAATTGAATAGTTCTGCACGACAGTTATTGATACAATGGATGTGCTTTTAAAGAAAGTTGGTATAGGTACAATAACTAGAAAAGATTTTGAGTGCCCTATTTTTGGTCACACACGAGACTTGTTACACAACAAGCTTCCTACGCATGAAGATGTCCTTTGCTGCTGCTTTCAAGAGAGATTCAACCTAGCTGTGGCAATAAACAACAAGAGTGTATCTTTTTCAAGAGTAGCTTCAACAGTGGCAAAGAAAATTATCGGTTTATGTGACAAAGCCTCGATCCCAACTGTTACGGAGTACAGAGTAATCCAGCTAATTAGTTCTTACTACGAATCATACAGTAAACTCAGAAAGTCGTTTCATCGTGACAAAGATAAACCAGCTTTTAAACTTAAACTTGACAATTTCAAGGAGAAAGGATACTCTCTTTTTGATATCGTGGCGTGTAAATGTGTTATTGTTGCTAATGAGTGTTCGTGTAAGAAATCTCCAGATACATGTGTATGTCCTGTAAGTGTGAACTGCATTTGTGAAAGAGGAAAACAAGTTCCACCTTTGGAATTAAGGTTTATGTACTTGCAAAGAAAATACGGCATTGGAAAAATAGGGTCTCTGGATGTTAAGGAAACCAAACGAATAACTAGTAGAATAATATGGAAAAACTATGAAAGAAAACGACCTACATCTTCCGAAATATGCAAAAATGTTGAAGTACAGATGAATAATTCAGATTCAGACGTTTCTCATATCAGTGACGAAGAGTTTGTACCACAGCCTTCAACTTCTTCAGCCAAGCCGCAGTGACAGATGAGGATTTCATTAAACACTACTGCTGTAACTAGTGACCGATATGGCGTATCAGATCGCACTACGGCTGCTATTGCTTCAAGTGTACTGCAAGATGTTGGGTTGATTAATGAATCAGATACTTCTTATGTTGTAGACAAGAGTAAAGTCAAAAGAGAACAACTTGTGTGAGAGCTAGTTTGCAAAGTGATATAAGTTTAGAAATTTATGGTCTTTACTTTGATGGACGAAAAGACAATACATTGTCAATTGAAAAAAACTGGCAGAAAACACTTTCGCAGAACCTATAAGGAGGGCCATTACTCTTTAATTCAGGAGCCAGGCTCCACTTACATAGGACACACTTGTCCTTCTTCAAGCTCAGCAACCGACATAGCCAAAAGCATCACGTCTTATTTATCAGAAAATTGCTTTTTACTTGACAAATTGGAAGTTGTTGAATGTGACGGTACTGTTATTAATACGGGCTTGAGAAATGGTGCAATACGACAAATAGAGATACATGTGGGAAGACCTCTACAATGGAGTATTTGTCTTCTCCATTACAACGAACTGCCATTCCGCCACCTTTTCCAACACTTAGATGGAAATACAACAGGCCCAATAGGATATTCCGGAACGATTGGAAAGGCCCTACCTGATTGTGAAAGACTACCAGTTGTTGATTTTAATCCTATTGACTGTGAGATTCCAAAAGTTGACAAGCGTATTCTTAGCAAGGATCAACTTCAGGATTGTACTTGCTTCGGATATCAGACGTCATCAAGACAGGACATTGTTCAGAAGACTTTGTAGTACGTGATCCTGGCCCAATGTCACATTCAAGATGGCTTACTATTGCAAATCGAGTTTTGCGCCTCTACATCAGTGTGTCAATCCCTTCTGAAAATCTGAGAGAGATTGTCACATTCATTCTCAAATCTTATATGCCTATGTCAATTTATTTCATCGGTAGGCTTATGCTTATAGGGACACTTTTTTGTTTTATTTAGCATTACTGATTCCTATTTCTGGACATCTATTGGGACAATTTTCATCCAGTTTATTTTTAAAACTAAGGACTGTAATTTTAATAAAACAATTAGGAAATATCATTTTTATTTCATCGCTATATTATAAGGGCACTTTTTGGGTATTGTTTTAGGTTACATCCTTACTGATACCTATTTTTGGAGATCTACTGTTCCGGCTTAGAAAGTTAACTATAGATCTGTAAATATGAATTTTGAATAAATTGAAACATACTCCGATAACTTTGTAGAAAGATCGCCTTTATCGTTGACATCGTACCAGCTGATGTCTTGCCTTAACATCTGTTGAAAGAATATACTTCGCAAGTGGTACACTTGACGTTCGCACGCCAACTCCCAGCACAGAATCTAAAAACAAAGTTATTTTAATAAACTGTGAATTGAGCAAATGGAGCATTTCTGATAAAAATTACTGCTATGCCCCATCTCACCAACCCACGTGGCGACTCAAGGTGAAGCCAATGCAAACACATTATTGTATACTCTGATATTTTCACAAATGATTGATTAGGACAGAGGAACTTGGAAGTAGGGTTGTGGGGGTAGCGGTGACCTATACACAATGTAAGGCTGAGATCGAAAAAGACACACAACATACCCGAAAATACGAACTACAACATGCGTTGTAATTTCATCATTAATATTTAAATAATCAATAATCAACGTTTCTAACAAATTTTGATAATACCAACTAAAGGAATCAATGTAAAATATAACACCAGATGTTAAGGGAATGGTATGGGTAACTTCTTATCAGCATTTTAAGAAAAAAATAAAGTTTGTAAAGGCATAAAGTGGTAAACGTACCCCCTTCTCAACATTTTAAGACAAACACATATTTTTAGGTTTATACATAAATGCATACTCAACATTCCCATAGTTTGAAGGTTTTGTTTAAGCGCTACATGCTTTTATAAAAAGGCTTGCAAATTCAAAACCTGGAAATGTAAAATACTCCATTTTTAAATGACTGTTACTTCTACTCACTATACTGCTTTTTTGGTGTAAATAAGTCATATTTAAAATCTAAACTTTAGATTTTTTCTTAATATGTTACATAGGGGTGCCCTTTTTATTTTTAAACAGATGAACAGCTGTTTTGTCTGGTTTATATCTCGAAACCTATAGAAATACCGTCCTGGACCTTAAAGTAAATTAAAATATTTATCTTTAAAGGCCACATTCAAGTAGTTTTAAAATTTCATTTAGGAGCTAAAGAACTTTGAAAAAAAGGCTTGATAGATTAAAACCTGGAAATGCAAAATACTGGCTTATATCTCGAAACCTATTGGAGATATTTTTTTGAAAATGCATAAAATAGTAAGGGTAGCCAACTAACAAAATTCATAAGCAAAAAAAATTATTTATTAAAATAATATGGTTCCTTTTCTTTTGTATTTGGTAACAAGTCATTATAATTACCTGAACAAATGATGCGACCAGTACACCCAATCCAATGAAAAGATAATAAATAGAAAACTGTTCCATGTAAGCAGTAAACTCATTGGGTGACAATGCACCGTTGGAGAGGGTGAAGCTGCAACATAACAAAGGTACCTAGTTAGTCTGGGGAGGAGGACATATGTGGTTATGGTTTGAGGAAACAGCAATCAGAAAAGAAAAGTTAACTGCACAATTTTGACCTTTTTGCACAACTGTTACACAATATTGTGATTTCCTATAAAATTTGAACAACATTTTTTAAATGTATAAAATACGCCAGATTAATGTATGTGAACATCCAGTGTCAATAAAACACTTATGCCACTGACAATTTGCACGCCTACTGGGAAGATCTTTACCATACACTGTACGAAAATTCCGTTGCACAGTTGTCGCAGACTCTAACTCAAACCAAAACACACAGCGAGCATGCTCGGAACGGGTAAAGGCAGCCATCTTTGATGTAACTGCCGCTAGCGCTTGCAGTGCCCCGATTCTGTACTAGCGTACCATGTGAGTCAAAACTTGATCTATTTTCCTTCAACGTGACACCAAATTAAGTCTGTAAGTTGTATGAATAAATTTGTACGAAGTTTCAAAATTTTGGGTGTATCAAAAGTCTTTTTTGATACACCCTGTAGATATATAAACCTGCCTTATTATATTTAATTCGTCCTTAAGTTGCCAATAAATGCTTCACTCATTTTTGAAAATGGTACATGTCTGCAATTAAATACTACGAGGTACGTCAAACTATTTTTCTACATACTTCCCGTAATTTACCAGGCATTTGTCATAATGTGGCACAAGTTTTTGTATGCTTTCTTCACAGAAGATTACCGCCTGTGTTTTAAACCATGTGGTGACATGTTCTTTCAGCTCATCATCGTTGTTGAAGCGTTGATCAAAGAGATGGAAGTCGCTAGGAGCGAGGTCAGGGTTGTACGGAGGATTGTCAAACACGTGCTGAAGCAGTCCTTTAGGAGTTTTGTTGTCACATTCGCAGTGTGTGGTCGAGTGTTGTCATGAAAGAAAACATCATCTTTTGAGTTCTTATTGCTTGTTCTATTGCGTGGCACCTTGTCTATCCCAAAACACTGTGCACATAACTTTTCGGGATGTCGAGTATGTCTTGGGTTTTTGTGTTGCTGGGGATGAAGTGTGCTTCCATTCCATCGATTGCCGTTTAGTTTCAGGGGTGTCAAAAGCAACCCAAGTTTCATCCCCAGTGACTATCGCCCTCTTTGTCGTAACGTGTAAAAAACTGAAGTGCAATGCCCATCCGTTGTTTTTTGTGTTGTTCTGTAAACGAATTATGGGTACCCAACGTGAGCAAAGTTATCGAAAAAACGGGTTTTTCAGTAAAATTTCATGAATTAGTGATCATCAAATTTGCGTAAATTTGGTAGCTAGAGCATTAATTGTAGACTTACAGTTTTCCTTAATCTTTTCTTAAACTGCATGAACCAGTTCATCAGTAACCAAAGATGGACGTCCATTTCGTTCTTCATCGTGCACTTGATCACGTCCTTCATTGAACTGTCGGACCAATCTTCTCACCATTGAATCACTCATTGCATCTCCATAAACCTCGCAGATTTGTCGATAAATGTCAATTGGTTTAATGTAAATATATAAATATCAAAGTTTTACCTGCCTTAGCAATCTTTATTGGTTGTTTTTGTATGTCTACAGCTGTTTCACCTTTTCTTCAGGCATCGTCAGGACAAGAACTATTACACATTTTCATCACCAATTCCGCTTGATAATATTAAAACAATTAACATTTAAAAAACACTTAAAAACACAAATATAAAATTACGACATTATTAAAGTTTTTTGAATGACTGTCACTTGTTTATACGATATGTCAATGTTCTGTTGCGCTGTGTGACTGTCCTGTGTCATGTCATCAATCCAACTGAAGGACATGTGCACAGGTGGCTGCTGGCAGTGTGGAGGGAGAAATATTATCAATCAAATCAAATAATATATTGGAATGAAACTGAGTTTGATCATTCAGCAAGTTGTCTTTGTCATACTTGTAACTGTTATAAATGTGGTATGCCTCTAAAGTGTCCAATTTATGGCCTTTACTGCAATAATTTAAAATTTCCATGTTAGTGTTAATATCTGTGTAGGAATGGTCCTCATCTATTAAATATTCCGCGAAATTGGATTTAGTGGTGTTTATATTCGATTTGGTAGGTAAATGCTCCTTAAATCTTATACAAAAGGGTCGTCCTGTTTGGCCTATGTAAATCTTCTGACAATCATTACAATTGATCTTGTAAACTCCAGTATTATCAAATTTGTTGGTGGTGTTGGTCCTTAATTGAACCAAAGATTTAAGATTATTATGAGTTCTGTATGATATATTGTAACCCTGCTTTTTGAAAATTGATTTGGTATGATTTTTAAGACATGTCTCTGTTGTATCCTGTTATTATATATGGTTCCTTTTTTATATGTCCGCCATCCTTTTCCGTTTTATTATTCTTTTTGTTGTTTATATATTTATTATTCAATTTGGTAATCATTTTCACATCATAGCCATTTTCTATTGCTATATGCTTGATGGTATTTAATTCAATTTGGTAGTTTACTTCGTTCAAAGGAACATTATTTAGTCTGTATATCATACTGTGGTAAGCGGCTAATTTGTGGGATATTGGGTGGTCTGAGCTGGAGTGTATTGTTTGGTTTGTTTGGCTGGGTTTCCTATAAATGTTGTATGAGTGAATGTTATTGTTCTTGCAAATAGTTAGGTCCAAAAAATTTAGGCTGTGGTTGTTTTCAAATTCAATTGTAAATTTCAACTTTGGGTGAATGTTGTTAAGGTAATTTCCAAACATTTCCACCTGTCGCTGGTTTCCATCAAAGAGACATATTATGTCGTCAACATAGCGGAAATAATACAAAATCTTATTACGGTGTTTGTTGGTATCATTCATTATCGAATTCATATGATTTAGGAAGATCTCAGCCATTATTCCCGATAATGGTGAACCCATAGCCAATCCATCATTCTGTATATATATTTCATTGTTGAACTTGAAGTAATTTTGTGATAGGCACATATCTAGCAATTTAATTAATTCGGAATTCTGTTTGGTGTTCATTGTCTTGTTAATTACTAAGTTATTTTCTAAAATGTTTAATGTTTCTTTGATAGGTATATTCGTGTACAGGTTTGCAATATCGAATGAAACCAAGGTTGCGTTAGACTTTGGTTTGGTTTTATGTTATTCAATTTATCTATGAGATGATAGCTATTTTTTACACTATAATTTTTACCAAATGTGAAACTGTTACAAATAATATTTACCAACTTCTTGGCTAGTCTGAATGTTGGTGCGTTGCGAAAATTGACGAGTGGTCTAACCGGTAGGTCCTGTTTGTGTAATTTCGGAAGGGCTCTCAAAATGGGTGCTGAAGGATTTATCATTTTCAGATACCTTTTTTCGTCATTGTTAAAAAGTTATTTAGTGCTATTAATAACGGATTTGATGTCCTTATTATATTTAAATGTGGGGTCTATGTTAGATTGCAGTATTTTATTTTCATTCAAAAATGTCAAAGTTTTTTGAATATAAACTTTTTCACACATTATTACCATGGCATTCCCCTTATCAGCCTTTGTGATTATTGCATTGTTGGTTTTTAGTTTCTGTTTTATAGTATTAGCCATTTTTGTTTCAATTGGGGTATTATTAAATTTGTTATTACGGTTAATCACTTTAGTGTATTTATCAAACATAAGACATCTAGTAATAATTTGCTTGTCATGGGGTAGTTGTCGAACAGCTGTTTCAATATCAACAAGGTTGTTTCTATGGCTGAGATCTACGGGAATAATGGCTGAGATCTTCCTAAATCATATGGAAACTAATTCGATAATGAATGATACCAACAAACACCGTAATAAGATTTTGTATTATTTCCGCTATGTTGACGACATAATATGTCTCTTTGATGGAAACCAGCGACAGGTGGAAATGTTTGGAAATTACCTTAACAACATTCACCCAAAGTTGAAATTTACAATTGAATTTGAAAACAACCACAGCCTAAATTTTTTGGACCTAACTATTTGCAAGAACAATAACATTCACTCATACAACATTTATAGGAAACCCAGCCAAACAAACCAAACAATACACTCCAGCTCAGACCACCCAATATCCCACAAATTAGCAGCTTACCGCAGTATGATATACAGACTAAATAATGTTCCTTTGAACGAAGTAAACTACCAAATTGAATTAAATACCATCAAGCATATAGCAGTAGAAAATGGCTATGATGTGAAAATGATTACCAAATTGAATAATAAATATATAAACAACAAAAAGAATAATAAAACGGAAAAGGATGGCGGACATATAAAAAAGGAACCATATATAATAACGGGATACAACAGAGACATGTCTTAAAAATCATACCAAATCAATTTTCAAAAAGCAGGGTTACAATATATCATACAGAACTCATAATAATCTTAAATCTTTGGTTCAATTAAGGACCAACACCACCAACAAATTTGATAATACTGGAGTTTACAAGATCAATTGTAATGATTGTCAGAAGATTTACATAGGCCAAACAGGACGACCCTTTCGTATAAGATTTAAGGAGCATTTACCTACCAAATCAAATATAAACACCACTAAATCCAATTTCGCGGAACATTTAATAGATGAGGACCATTCCTACACAGATATTAACACTAACATGGAAATTTTAAATTATTGCAGTAAAGGCCATAAATTGGACACTTTAGAGGCATACCACATTTATAACAGTTACAAGTATGACAAAGACAACTTGCTGAATGATCAAACTCAGTTTCATTCCAATATATTATTTGATTTGATTGATAATATTTCTCCCTCCACACTGCCAGCAGCCACCTGTGCACATGTCCTTCAGTTGGATTGATGACATGACACAGGACAGTCACACAGCGCAACAGAACATTGACATATCGTATAAACAAGTGACAGTCATTCAAAAAACTTTAATAATGTCGTAATTTTATATTTGTGTTTTTAAGTGTTTTTTAAATGTTAATTGTTTTAATATTATCAAGCGGAATTGGTGATGAAAATGTGTAATAGTTCTTGTCCTGACGATGCCTGAAGAAAAGGTGAAACAGCTGTAGACATACAAAAACAACCAATAAAGATTGCTAAGGCAGGTAAAACTTTGATATTTATATATTTATATAATTAGCAATCGGATATGGCCACATATACATTAATGGGTTTAATGTACTTTGTATTCAGAAAACGAATCACAGATCTGATTTCACAAGCAACGGGATTTTCAATCAACGCCAACATTATAAACAAACACACTACAAAGCACACTGACAGCGATCTCAAAATGGCATTATAAACATTATATGGGCCAAACAGGAAGATCATTTACAACCAGATTCAAGGAACCTAAAAGAAACCTTAATCCAATTAAGTCCAAATTTGCTGAACACCTTTTAGAATCAGGCCATAATTATACCAATTTAGAAAGCATTTTGCAAATATTCCATAAATGTTCCAAAGGGCCAATAATGAATGTCTTAGAAGAATTCCAGATTTACAAACAAACCATTTCTGACTCATCCGCTTTATTAAATGAAAAAATTCCATTTTCAATCGAACACTATTTTTGACAGCATCATTAAGTTAAACCCCTTCAATAGGTCAACACAACCCCCGCATCACGAGAGATTTCAGTATTAACCGAGCATTGAATGAGTGAACACATGCATATAGGAAGGAGTGGCATTGTGACATGTTTTATAAATGTTTTTTAAGTGTTTCTTATTCAAGGTGTTGTGATGTAAGTTTATGCGTTGTGTTGCGTATTATGTGTACTTTAAAGTTGATGCGCATTTAAATTGAATGAAAAAGAACAAAAATTCGGTTTGACAATGCCTGAATAAAATAGGCGAAACGGTCGTCACCGATTACAGAGATATTGGACTGCGAGCAGTATAACAAAGGTATTTATATAGTCATATGATGTATACCCAGTCCCATAAGGTAATAACAAAAAAAAAAAAAAAAACAGTTATTCTACATAAGCTTCTATTCAGAGTTTACTTACTTTGTATTTGACTTTGTGATTGTAGAATGAAGTGACATTTGGCTGATGACAAAATCATCTGTTAAATTCACATTGCCTGCTAGATAATCTTTGTCATCTGCATAACCACTGCCATCTGCATAGTCGTCGCCACCTGGATAACTATCGCCACCCGCGTAGTCGTAAGTCGTTCCCACAACAAAACCCTGGAAATGAGAAAACATAATTGATGAATTGAAATGCCCACGTTAAGAGAACGCATAGAATTTCCTATTCTATTCAGTGACTAGTCAAAATGAAACCAAACCGTAATTGAATTAGGTACTGAAGATGAATGTTTAGAAGTAAAACTAAATTAAATTATATAAGTAATGAGTAGGGAAAAAGTGAGAAGCAATTAAGTTACATGAAAAAATCTAAAGTGAATTATAGTGAAAAATGTACAATAAAGTGTTGAAC
>JAGFPH010000227.1:73082-105118 GCA_018207615.1 Philaenus spumarius | reverse complement strand
GATAACACGGACTCTGTCAAAAATTGAGAGGGAAATGTATGTTAAACTGGTGAAATCAATCAATAAATAAAAATGAGGTCAAAGATGTGAAAACTGTATTATCAAATGAAAAACTAACATTCAAATAAAAATAAAATACAAATACAAAATGATAAGAAGTCTTAAGTTATATATAGTGCAGTCATTGAAGCGTTATTGCTCCGAATTTTTTTACTGTGAACCGATTTGCATGAAATTTTGGAATTAGGCTCATCTTACCCTTAACTTTAAAAGTGAAAATGATCTGAACTCCGCACCCACCCTGGGGGTGGTTGCCACCCCTTCTAGGTGGTGTAAATTTTGTTTTTCAAAATAACCTCAGATATCGATAGAAGGCCTAATTTTAAGCAAAAAATCTTCTATTAAGTTTTTCAAAAACCCAATACTTTTCAAGTTATTGGCAATTGAAAATTCGGAATTTTGTCACGTTTTTCATCGGTTTTTTGCAAATATCTCCAAAAATATGCATTTTAACAAAAATTTTATAATGTACAAAATTGTAGTAGGTAAAAAACTGAACAAATCGGAATCGGTTTTTTATAAAGTGTTCTAAGTGCAATATTAAGCGAGATATTAAAGGTCAGAGCCGTTTTTTATTTTGTCTGAAATTTAATCGATGTGTTCAATGCCATCTAGCGGCGAGCAGATACATTTTATGCATTCTAATGAAATAGGGTTTTGTAGTGCTTGAAATAAGCTTTAAAATGAGCACTGTTAAAAGTCTTTTGCACGTAAAATGAGTGAGCTGTATTGCAAATAAGAGGAACATCAGATCTAATGTTTTTTTCTTTTACATCAATAGGTTTCATAAGTGCCATTTCCATCAAAATTCAAATTATTCGTATTCCGTCTAGAATTAACTTTAATATAAAGAGTTTGATGGATTCTAGCAGTTTGGCTGCTTTAGGACACATATTTTGCAAAAAAATCACGATTTTAAGAAAATAATTTTTTTTCGAATTTTTAAAAAAACCACCTTCTTTTCATAATATCTCAAAAATGATGAAAGATACGTACAAAAGTATAATGATGAAAAATGTAGGTTTTTTTCTGACAAAAAATTTAGTTTTTTTTGTTTTTCTGTCACACAAACATTTACGGAGATATGATTGTTTAAAGAGTGCGCGGCAGCGCAATCACGGTCTCTCTTAAGCCCTTTGACCCTTCACCGTTTTAAAATAAAAGATTTTTCACTATATATTGTAATGAAAAAAGTTGTAGCTCTTTTAATTACCTTTAAAATGGTTTTTATAAGTTGTGATAGCATCAAAATTGAAGGAGTTATGGTCCAAAAACTAGTCGTATTTTTTTCTACTTAGTAAACTGAAAATTTCGGAGTGTGAATATTTGGAGCAAAGTGAAAGTACACAGTAATAGAGTCGCAAAACTATTGTCTTATGTATATACATACATATTATGGCACATATATTTTGGAAACGTAGGCATGAATACATACCAATTCTAATTCAATCTGGTACAGTTTTAGACAACTTGTAAGTTTACATTTTATTCAATAAATGGTGATTTCATACTCTATAATTAAATTATTTTTAAATGTGTAATCATATATATTTACTGTTTTGATTTAAGGGTTGAAAAGCTTGAGAATATGATAATCATTTTCGAGAATGTGGAATAACATTTAAATCCTTTTCATTTCATCAAAAGGAATTTTTTAAACAATTTTTTATCAAGGGGTTGTTTTTAAGGGTCGAAAGGGGGTTAAAAATTCGATAATTAAGATAGAGAACATAAAATATTATTTACTCTATACTTAAATCTTTTTATGTCATACCAAAGTAATTTTTTGCGATTTTTTCAATTTAGGGGTTGTTTGCAAGGGTTGTAAGGTTTTCAAGGGGTTGAAAATGATTTTAATATGAGGTAATTGTGTCAGAAAACACATTTCACCTCTTAATATTAAACACGTTTTCTAGCGATAAAATGGCTCAATGTCAATTTTACCAGTAGGGGTTGTTTACACCCCTTAAAAATAATAGGCGGAGCTCAGATCATTTTCACTTTTGAAGTTAAGGGTAAGATGAGCCTAATTCCAAAATTTCATGCAAATCGGTTCACAGTAAAAAAATTCGGAGGTAAGACCCTATTTTTCGCTTCAATGACTGCACTAATAGGCTACAGTACATGTTTCAGTTTAAAATTATTTCTTAAAGAAGACCATAAGTTCTGATTAACGGAACTCGCTCGATTGTGCACAGTTTTATTTTTACAACATTTTTGACGAAACAGTAGTGACTACTTGACCGAGCGAAGCGAGGTCTCCGTTTTAACTCGACCGTTCGGCATTTCGTCTGTGTGTCTGTCTACGATTACGGCCAAACGCCTTGACCGATTTTGATGACTTTTTGCATGAATGTTCCTTATTCCTAGGCCGAGCCATGTATATATATATAAGGTTTTTTTCCCATTTTTCATTTTTAACCCCTTAAATTAAATAAAAATGGCGGCCGGACCGTTTCTCTCAGTGTAAGCTTTTTTTCCAAAGCCAGTTTGTGGCTTAACCGATAGTCGAATTTAAAAACTAAAAGCATTTTGCTAAAAGAAAATTAAATTTTAAACAAAATTGTATTCTTGATTTTTTTCCGTATCTCTAACGGTAAGCTCACAAAATGGCCGTAAACTTCGAATTTGTTAAAAATCGTCCAAGTTTTTGTATTTCAACCATGTTTTTATACGTCTATTCTAAACCAATTCAAAAGTGTTCCATAGCTTTTTTTTAGATAAAGGTTTAAAGAATTCATACATGCCAGTAAAAAAAATTATTGAAGTAAAATTAAGAAAGTTATTAGCTCAAGAAACTATCACGTTCAGTAACGAAAGGAATATGTTTAACTTTAGGCCTACATAAAAAGTAGTAAAAATGATTGTAATTTTTTTCATAAATGTAAAAAAGTTTCGTAATTTAGTTCTAAATAGAATTGAATAAAAATATTTATAAATTTCAAATTTCTTATTTTGAAAACAACAGTTTTTATGTTCCTACTACAAGACTGCTAACAAAATTAGGCCTGTTTTGAATAGTAATTTAGGAATATATCATTTGCCCAAAAATGACATATTATTATAAGAAAGTGTAGAGGATAAATCAAAGAATTGAACTGTATACCTGTTAATTATCATTGTAAATTTCATAAAAGTATTTGACTTAGCTTTACTTGAATTACAAAATGAGATGAAACCTCGCGGCGATAAAGGTCATACAAAAAATGACCGTAGGTCACCGTGGGAAGTGTTGATACATGGGTTGAGATCACTATCACGACGTTTTAACATCGTTTGTTTTCATTATTTCTAATATTGGAATATGATATGGAACTTAAGTTAACTTATGACACATTGTTAAGTTTGAGTTATTTAAGTATGTACGTAAATATTTAATTGTATTTTGTCCCTCTATAACGCGATATTTTTAGCTATCTTACGCATTATTAACCTAAATAAAACACAATGCCTCTAAAAGAAAATCTTTAGCAGTTAAAGCTCAAGAAAAGAAATAAAAACGAGAACTAGAAATCCCGGAATCGCGGGAATTGTAAATAATGTTTCACTGGCTAAACCTTGTGCTTACTTCCATACTGGCACACTATTTTTAACCTAAGCTCAAAACCACATTTGTTATTTCAACGGGCGAGGTCTACTGTTCACAGAACTACTAGTATAAGTACAGTACAGTAGTACAGTAGATTTGCCGCTATATGCGGATTTCTCTTTGTGCGGTTACTTCAAACTTCCCAACTTTTATTTTTTTTTTTATTTTTGACTAACTCGGTTGTTTGGGGCTCAGATAACCGCAGCTCTACTGTACTTACAAAAGTGATATAGAACAATGAGCTATATGGTTATACAAAGCTAGCCTATAACATCATATAAAGAAGAAGCACTTGTATTTCTGCTTATGGGGCAATGTCTGTCTAAACACCACAGAACCTGAACTTCCAGCCGCCAGGGTTCCGTCTCTGATGTTAACGTAGAAGGAAAGGTTTAGTGGAAGTGGTGGTGTCACATGCTGCAGGTTTATTCTCCATCAATGTTCCTCTATTCTGATGTAGTCGAGAGAGGGAGTAGGTTGAAAGGAGGCCACCTTTCAACTAATTCTAAAGACTATCCAGTCCAGTCTAATTCTAAACTAATATTAATTCATTCTTTTGCAAATGATGTGATTATGAGTATAATTATTTTTTTGATGGAGAAAACTGGATTTCCTCTTTTTTACAGATTTGAAAATAAGTTTTGAGAATGGATCTGCAGAAAAGAATCAACCAAATGGCCTCCTCATGCCTATGGATATAATATTATAGTATTATAGTATATAGTATTATATACGGATATTATATAATACCTCTAGTATTATATAAGTTAGTATATCATTATTGTTGGCCTACAAGGGAAGGCTACATTATCTGTTTCGTGCTATCGGCGAGGTTTACGACGGTAAAACACCCGACAAATTGGACACTTTAGCTGCCCAGTACTCTCATACAGAAACTGATCCAGACCACTTTTAATATAAGTTTTTTTCATTATTAAGGGTCTGTTGTAGTGGCGGCCATCATGGATTTTTATCCCATAAGAGCAATGTTAAATTTAAAACCATTTAATTAGTTTATTTTTTATCATAAAATTGTTTGCAAGGTCTCATTTTAACCACAGTCACAATGTGCATCCGTTTTGCGTTTCACATTTTTTTAAATTTCTTTCATTTGTCAAGTAATTGACATTTTTTAAGTACCAAATTTGAACCTTTTTTTTACACAATTAAAAATGTATAATTAAAAGTGAATCGCAAGCCGGATCCGCAATTTTATAAAGAATATTCAGTGTTTTTTTTTCAGCACTCAATCACAAAAGGTGGATTTATAAAATGGTTTGAAATGAGGCAATGTTAAAGCGCTCAACTGAAAGAAACTGCACTGTTTAGATACGGCCATAGAGTGAAGCGATTTCTCGTTTACTGGAGCAGACCCTTAATGATTTCCGTCATTTACTTTTTTGTCTTTCAGTTAGTTCTTGTTCAATATATTCTTTAACTAAAGTATCATAAAATTTCAAGTTGGCCCAGTAACAGTAGAGTATCACCAATGTTACTTGAATATGTTTGACGATTTTACATTTTAAGTCCTACGGAATATAAACTCACTTGCTTGGCCTGCTGTAAGAACGTATTTGTCATCTGTCCAAACACCAATGCCAGGACGGGAAAGCTGGCCCCGTGGATGGTGGAGAAGATGATCCCAACGCAGAGCAGTACAAGGTCTTGTTTAGTGGCATAGCGGAACTGAAACCAAAATTAACCTCGAACAGTACTTCTCATTTGGGTAAAAATATAAATTCTGAGTTTGTAAGTGTTCTTAAAATAACTGCAATCTACAACAATAGCATGAAGAGGAAAATCGCACGTGTTAATTTATTTAAAAGTATACAGTACTTTAAAAATCTTTCACTTGAGTCTAATATAAATACTCCAGAGTAATATGGGTTCTGGGTTTTACAGAAAATTTAACTTTAGTGCTAATTATGTCTTAAGGGAGATTATACAGAGTAGGTGAAAAGTCTGAGAAAGGCTTAATATTTCATATATAAGGAACATTTGAAGGTAGATGTGATTGTGGGATCTACTCTTTGTAAAAATACTATTTTATTAAAATTAAAAAAAAACTATTTGCCATCTTGAATGTAACTTTGTTTTTTTTAAATGGGAAGATGGTCATGTGATACTTTATTTTGATGAGGAATTTCAAGAGAAAACCAACGGGGAAATTTGCACATCCGTATCTTTAACCGATTAAAAAAAATGGTGAAAAAAAAACAACTAAATCAAGTTTTTTGATTTTGCCTCATTTTGCTGTACTATTTAAAAAAAAATATTAATTATTATTCTTATTGGATTTATAATTAAATAAGCTTACGCCTATCCACATGAGAAGGATGCACATGGAGAGGTTGCCAAGAGAGATTTGATTGGGATGAATAGATGAGGTGAGAAACAAAGGGAACCCACAAAGTAGTTGTATATAATAGGTCTTGGAGTGAGATCTGAGTTGGTGTGTCTCGAACTGGCAGACAATAGTTTTGTTATAATTACTTGTTCGGACATTTGCCATTATTTGTGTGTTAAATTATCAAACACGACGTTTCGGGAATACAAATCAATTCCCGTTCTCAAGTGACTAAAACTAACGGTACATAAACCCAGGCACTAGGCCTATGTAAGGGTGAACAAAGTAAAACTACATATAACTACTAACCATAAATATCTACGTGATACATCTCAGAGCTAAGACTGAGAAGTCAAACACACCAACCACCAATCAGCAAAACAAGCATTGAAGTAAGACCACTGTGGATCCCATTATTAAAAAAAGAAATAAAACTTGATTATAATAACCATATTAATAATAAAACAGAAATGTTACCGACTAATAAAAATGCTGAACTTTTACCAGTAGAATCATAACCCGTTCCCGTGCGAAACAGTTGAACTATATGAAACAATAGGGAACTACCCCTTCCTGTTTGCCACGCCTAAACACTCTGGCCAGTTGTCAGTCTCACTCCAACTTGTCAACTAGACGCTTGCCATCAATTGTGTGTGCTTAGTGTTTGAATTGTGTTTTGTCTGTGGTTGGTGTGTTTGACTTCTCAGTCTTAGCTCTGAGATGTATCACGTAGATATTTAAGGTTAGTAGTAATTTGTAGTTTTACTTTGTTCACTCTTACATAGGCGTAGTTGCCTGGCTTTATGTACCGTTAGTTTTAGTCACTTGAGAACGTGAATTGATTTGTATTCCCAGTACGTCGTGTTTGATAATTTAACACACAAATGATGGCAAATGTCTGAACAAGTATTATAATAAAGTTCAACATCCATCATTAACTAACAATAACTTCAGACAATAGTTACAGATTCCTTTTAAAACTGTCTATTATTGTACACTAATTCTAAAAAAAGTGTAAAATCATAACTTATATTAAGAAATTTTCATGACAATGACAATCATTACTTTTTGTTCAACAGTAAAAACCATTTTGCGAACCTCAAATTCATTAAAAACTGCGCTAGAGAAAGTTAGGTTATGTTTTTTATGGCTGAAGCAATATTGTACTATCAAACAGCTGTTCAACAATGAGCGTTGGAACTGCACAGCAGTAATAAATCTGGTACCAACTCGAGAAAGTTATTTTCGGAGGGAGAAAATTAATAAATTTTTCATTATTCCACCATTTTGTTTCTGCAAGTGTTGTACTGCTAAATTTTTCACAGAACATTTTTAAAGCCTCTATTGTGGGGTGGTGTAAAGTTTCAAAAAGATAGATCACTGCATTAACGGGCAAGCTGTACAAAATCAAACGTTTAAACCTCTTCATGGGTCACCCGGTAAATACGACTTGGAGTGAGACCTGAGTATTTTGGGTGTCTCGAACTGGCAGACAATAGTTACTGATTCCTTTTAAAGTTGTTTATTATTGTATACTCATTCTAAAAAAATGTGTATAATCATAACTTACATTAAACAATATTCGTGATAATTTTAATCATTTAAAGATAGCTTAATAGAGCCTAAAATAGTACTGAATAGAAAAAATCCAAATTATTATTTGAAAAGCGATATAATTAACATGGATTTACTTCCATGACATTGAGCTGAATTTATCACAAAGTCGTGATACAGCACCATAATCTTGTCAGTTTTAACAAGAAATTATTGATTAAAAATATGTTGTCGTGTTTTTAAACATTTAAAAATCCTAAAACGACAGTAAATTGTTACGACGCCACTTGTTTATTGTACTTTACAAGTTTGCAGTAAGTCTGCCGAGTAGAAGTCACTAAGCTTCATCACACAAATAATAGACCCGTTTTATTTGATTTAACAAGAATTATAAAATGGGGTTTGGACTTACTAGCGAATTTCCATTGGAAAGATGAGCTATTGCAGTGTCGAGACCTAAACTCGGGAGTAATCAATGAGCACCGATCATAGTCCCCAGAACACATTTTGGGGTGTCATTAAACATTTTATATAAATGTATTCGCACTCTAACGATTGCATTTTACGTCAGATTTGGTCCAAATTAGGTACACATGTTGGTTTCTAAGTCGCTCGGACAAGTTTGTAGGCCAAACAAATCTGGAAACACGTTTTTTGACAGGAAGTAAAAACTTTTTGAGATTTTCCATATTAGAATAATTTTTTTGGTTTTATCTAAAAACATATAGGAGATTAATCTGCACATTGTCGTAGCGGAGCTACTTATATTTTCAATAAATAAATTCTTCGTGAGATTCCCCGGCATCGTATATACAGTCCAGCGGAAAATCAAAGTTCAAATCACCGAGCAATTTCTTGGCCCTTAAAAGGACCTACTCTTCGTGCGAAACTAACATCGTGTGATTCAACAATCAATTTCCATCACTTAACTTTTTGGCCCTCAAAAGGGCCCAACATCAGTCAGCGACTTGCGATTTTCCCGTAAATGCTTTTTACGGGAAAACTCGCCTAAACGTCCTCAGAGCTTCACTCTATTACGCCCCGGTCGGTATATTATCTGTCTGGCGAACATAGGCATGTTCGACCGCCAAGGACACGACGATATCGGCCGGCAATCTTCTATAATCTACGTTTGCTTTCCTCGGAAGTTGACACCTCATCTTCCGAGAAAGATACTAGCATTATTTCCCCACAACTTTCTCAAGGACCGTTCCGACTACAAACTGCAGATGTCTGGGATACGTCGACACGTTCACCCGCCAAGGACACTGCGACATCACTGCGAACGGCTCCTTCACTTCTACCGTAAAACTTCTCCCCGCCGACAAGACCTTGTCTTACGGGAAAGTTGTTCGGTAATCTCCCGCGAAACATCTATCGTAATATCTCAATAATTCTCTAGTAAATTCAGTTCCCCGGTCACGTTATATATTTAGTGGCAACCGTAGAAACGTTTGCCGAACAAAAACTAAATATATTAACTCTCAAACGGCCGAAACAACGACTTCAAACTTTCTCGGCGTTCATCGCACTACGTCCGACAAAGTTACAATCTCCCGCGAAACTTCTGACGAAAATATTCTAAGTCCCCACGCGAACTTAAGAACTTGTAACCGCAAACTTAAGAACGCGCCAACAAACATCATCTTTACAGTGGTTCGGAACTCGGCAACATTACTCCACGGTGATTCGCCGACTACGTTCCACTAAGTGTGAGATTTCGCGCCTTTTCGCTGGAGAACTGTATATATACGGGGGGAAATAGTCCAAAATGGTTATAAGGAAGTGAAGGTTGTGATTAAGGGTATCCCTTACTCCACTTCACCAGATGACATCATGCAGGATCTGGAACTTAGGGGCTTAACCCCAACATCTTGCACCCCCATCACCAACTCCCAGAAACAGCCTATCAACGTGTTTCTGGTAAATCTCAAAAGGACAGCTCTCGTTCGCGCCGTGTACGCTATTACGTTCTACATTAAGGTGACTGTGGACACCTATCACCCCAAATCAACTGTAGCTCAGTGCTACAAATGCCAGCGGTTCGGGCACAGCTCCCTAAACTGCCATCTACCGGCTCGCTGTCTGAAATGTGCTGGTGAGCACGATAGGACAGAGTGTCGCAAATCTCGGGAGGATCCTCCCAAGTGTGTTAACTGCGGGGGAGGGAGCACCCTTCAAACTACAGAGGATGTCCCGCATACGCGGAGCATGCCAGTAGGAACAAGGGGGTTCAACAACGCAGGGCACCCACTGGGCGCATCCCTCCTCCACAGCCGCCAACATCTTCTACAAGGGCACCCATGCCCCCGCCACCACCACCGCCACCCCGGCAGCATTCATCGGATTCAACATCGTCTTCGGACGATGAATCTCCAATGGAGATCCAGCAAACCCCTCCACCCATCAAAGTCGTCAACAAGTCGTACGCCAAGGCTACGATGGCGGCACCAAAGGCGCAACGGGCCCCCAAAAAGGCTCCTGCTGCCATCACAAAACCAATACCACAAAAGAAAGTGGTAACCATTCCCCCACCATCAAAACCGGTAGTGCCCCCAAAAAGGACACCTACCAAAGTCACATCTTCGAAAGTGGAATCACCTGACTCCGTCCTCAGTTTTCTTCAAAACATCACGACCGCTGATGTACTCAAGTGGATCCAAGAGATCCTTCCCAAACTCCTAACGGAAAGCGATACGAAAACAATCATAATTACGATTTTAACTTCCCTAGTTGCCTTATTCATGCGAAATGGATAGACAACTAAAAATTCTCGCATGGAATGCCAATGGAGTCCTAAGTCGAAAAGCTGAACTCCGAAACTTCCTCCAGGAAAGAAACATCGATATTGCTCTAATATCAGAAACTCACCTCCGACCACCAAATCACTTCAACATTCCATGCTATACGACCTATCGCACAGATCGCCCCACTACTCCAAATCGTAACGGCTGGGGTGGAACGGCCTTACTTGTTCATAGACGGATCGTTCATCAAACGATTCCTAACGATCCACTATCTCCGATAGAGCACACAGCAATCAGCATCAATTCTCTTGGGACGGATATACGCATAATCTCTGCATATATCCCTCCAACTGTCGCACTTAAAATCACTCATCTCAAAAAACTTCTTTCATCGGATGATCCAACCATCTTAATGGGCGATCTAAACTCCAAACATCCAGACTGGAACAGTCGTATCGCAAATACACACGGAAAAGTGCTGCACAAGTTCCTGCACAATCACCCAAACATCAAAGCCATCGGTCCTAGTGAACCGACCCATTATCCCCATCAAAATAATGCCCTACCAGATATTCTTGACATTTCCGTGTTAAAACATTTCCAATTCTCCCACGATCTTGTCTGCATTGACGATCTTAGCTCAGATCATAATCCCATCATCCTAACTGTTGGCACATCTCCCCATCAACGTCTACCCCCCAAAAAGGAGGGTAAACGAGTTAACTGGAGGAAGTACACCGAATGCCTTCTCAGGCAAACCCCTAATCTCTCTGCAGACATCAACACCCCTGCTGACATCGAAAATCAGGTGACCCATCTTCAAACCATCATTACTGCAGCACTAAACTCCAGTGCTTACACTTCCCCTGCAATTGGGACCAAGGCTGGACTCCCTCCTCATATCAAAGAGGAGCTGGCCAAGAAAAGAAAACTTCGCCGAAATTGGCAATTTTCGCGAGCACCCTCTGACAAGAGGATGTTCAACGCCCAAACCCAACTAGTAAAGTCGCTACTAGACACCCATACTGAGGATGAATGGGACCTATTCCTATCAACAGTAACTCCAGAAAACGGGTCCCTCTGGAAACTAAATCGCCAGCTCCTAACAACAAAAACACCCAACCACCCACTTCATGGACGTAATGGTATAGCCTACACACCCACGGACAGAGCTGAAACGTTCGCTGATTCACTCCAAGACCAATTCACTCCAAACGCACGTATCTATGATGATGACCACATAGAACATGTGGAAAATTTTCTTGACAAATATCTTGCTTGTCCCATGGGGCCTCTCCCCGACCCTTTCAGATGCGACCAGGTAGCAAATCTCATTAGCAAACTCCCTACACGTAAAGCACCTGTCATAGACAACGTGAGCAACACCGCGCTTCGCAACATCCCATCTACTACGGTAGAACTCATAACTAATATCTTCAATGGAATCATGCGAACAGGTCACTTCCCTTCATCATGGAAAGGAGCCAAAATAATCACGATCCCCAAACCCGGAAAATCGGCTCTTTTTCCTGAAAATTACAGGCCCATTTCTTTACTACCAACGATTTCTAAAGTCTTTGAGAGATTAGTCTACTCCCTGCTCACCCAGCATCTCAAAGACGTCATTCGTCCCGAGCAATTTGGCTTTCGAAGTGAACATTCCACAACACTCCAACTTGTAAAAGTTCTCAACGACCTTTCCGATGGCTTCAATAATAAAAATCAATCAATTGCAGTTTTCCTGGACATATCAAAAGCTTTTGATAAAGTATGGCACGAAGGCCTGCTTTACAAATTAGCCCGCAGCCCAGTTCCTCCATGCTATGTACATCTCATAAGTTCATACCTCGACAACAGATGGTTCCAGGTTGCTGTCGAAGGTACACTTTCTACTTCTAGACCCATCGAGGTAGGAGTTCCCCAAGGCTCAGTTCTTGGTCCGTTACTGTACCTTCTGTACACTAACGATATTCCAGCCATCCCCAAAGTATCACTGCGACTCTTTGCTGATGACGCTATGTTCTACTACAAGACTCTGAACCTGGAATACGGTTCGTCGGTCATTCAACAACAGTTGGATGCCCTACAGCCGTGGCTCAGGAAGTGGAGAACTGCAGTGAACACAGATAAAACGCAAGCCATCCAATTTTCTCCACTACATAGATTTCCTAAAGTCCAAATAACTCTAAATAAATCACCCATAGCATGGACCCGCAAAGTCAGACACCTAGGAATCACGCTTGACGCTAAATTAAACCTGTCCCATCACGCCAAGCAAACTCTGTCAAGGGCTAAATCCGTTCGTGGCAGACTCCTTCCAGTCATTCACGCCAAGAGCCCCCTACCACTTCGTATCAGATTGTCCATGTACAAAACATATATCAGACCGGTACTTACGTACGCAGCTCCAGCTTGGTACTCTTTGCTATCTGTTTCTTGGAAGAAAAAGTTGGATTCCTTCCAGAACAAAACTCTCCGTTGGATCACCAACTCCCCATGGTACGTAAAGAACGTCACCATCTCTCAAGGGCACAAAATCCCCACACTCGAGGACTTCATCCTAAAATTAACACATAGAGTCAAACACAGAGCCGAAGGGTCTCAACACGCACATATAAAGCAGATCATCACTGATTCTGCACCTGCGCAGGTCAGAAGAAAGCGTCCCTTATGTCTGGTTTACGAACCACCATAAGCATCCAAAAATCCAAGCTCTATTCTTAAACGCCACACACTTTCGTAATTAATCCCAGTGTATTTCATCGATCCACCATCTCATTCCCACTCAAAACTTATTTCTAATTTAGTCATAAAATTTCTATAAAGTCATTTTTAGTTACAGATAAGCAGCCATTGTTACTAAACAGATGCTGTCTTTCACCAAGACTACGGTCTTGCCAATTTCCCAGCAAAATGGTTATCTGCGTTCACCACCAGACCAGCGAACATCACCTTGCGAACTCTTCTGAGCAAACTACCAAGCCAACATCGAGCCTACAACTGCCTTCCAAGGGAAAACTGAAGTCTTCACACTAGAGGTACCTTGCCTAGCCAGGATACGGACTTTGGCCGGACTAGTTGCCAGGCGCACCACAAATTGGCCGGACTAGTGCCACCGGAGAAAATAGAGAGTTGCGGCAGGATATTTGAAGCCGACGGAGTGAGGGAGTGTTGTCAACGCCAGGCTGTGTTTGAGCAAAATAAATTTAATTCTATTTCTAATTCAAAATAAATCTTGTTCTTTCGACTACGCCAACTTCACAGCGCAACCGGACAGCAGACACAAGAAGACCCGTTCGCGGAAAAGAGGCTAGTCCGGCTAGAACCTCCGCCGTAGCTCCGGCTACGTGTCACCCGACAACTCTACGCTCTTCAAGCTTACACGGTCCTTATTAGGGCCGACTTCATCCAGTAGTCTCTCGATCCAAGGCATTGCAGTCGTCTTGGTGACCGGGTAGTGCGCACCCTACTTAGGGCTACTGTGCTTCGCTTCGCAACGATTCAGCACTTCATGCATCCACCGACTTACGGGAACAAATTTGCGCAGCGCCGCGTTCTCAAACGTCTCAAGCAACAACGCAGTAACATCACCGTTTCAACGCAGGCTTCACCTGAACCCCTCGACGCATCGCAGGCTAAATTTCCCCCTTTGCGTAGAACAATCGACGGACCGACTCCAGCTAACATCGACGGGCTTAACCCGGACTTTCTCATCCAGTATTTAAAGTTACGCCACTTCAAAGCACCGACGATCAAGTACTTCTGGTACAAACCAATACTCATAGACCTGCGACAGCCAACACCAGTAATCGATCTAACCGCGTCCCCTTTAGAATCTTCACCAGCATCTGAAAGGAACTAGTTTCCTTTCCCAAACCAAGCGGCCCTTATCACGGCCCAAAAATCATTACTAATTCGGATTTCGTTCGGAGTAGTCGCCCTTCAGGCTTATCAAACGGGTTCTTGTTAGAACCGAGGAGAGGCTTCACCTACGTCCATGCCCTTCAGGCTCACGTTCTCCAACATATTCACCTCACCGCCCTTCAGGCCACATTTTAGAAACTTTTGTCGCCAAACTGAGCTACGTCCAAATTTTTATTAAATTCATTCACCGGAGCGACAACAACATTTTGTTCTTTTATAGCCCGTCTGGTTTTCCTAAAAACGATAAAACATAAAATACCATAAGAGTACCCGGATAAAATTCACGTAGGCCGCGAGCGAAGCAGATCATAATCGAAGGATACAAGTTCGAGGTGTAACCTTTTAAAGAGAGTATTTCCGCTGCAACGTCTTGTGTATAAATGTGTTGGCACTCTAACGGCAGCATTTTACGTCCGATTTGGTCCAAACATGGTACACACGTTGGTTCTCTAAGTCACTTGGACGAGTTCGTTAACCAAAAAAGTCCAACAACTGGAAACATGTTTTTTGACCAGAAGTAACCATTTTTTAGATTTTCCATACTAGAATGGCGATTTTTCAGGGTTTTATCTAGAAAAACAAATATAGCAGACTATTCTGTACATTTAGTTTTTTTACATGACCTTATTAGCTTATCAGGTTCAGTCAAAATATAAAATAACATAAAAGTACTCGGTTCAAATCCACGGAGATTTTAATGTTGGGGTAGCTTTGATCCGAGGCCAACGGCCAGGATACAAACCGCGAGCGAAGCGAAGCACTCTATATTCTAAGGCCACAAGGTCGAGGTTAGCAAGTTTTTCCTCTGCGAGCAGCGTGTAAGTGGAGGTGCAATAAATTCTACTAATATATTCCTTACACGCAGGCAGCTAGTCAGCGCCTTCGTAAGAAGACCAATTTCCCAAATAGTTGGTTGAAACCCTAAAATATATAAACTTAGTTTTGGAAATTCTCTCAACTAACGTCTGCGGTGCAGCTGCATGATCGAATTATTTTGTACAGTCTAGTGGTCTATTACACATCTCGTAAAGGCTACCACGGTTTCGAAACACCGTTCTTCATCGACCGCGTATTCCGTCTTCTAAGCATGTCGCCAAGCGATATTTTGGCTGAAAAATTAACTATGTTCCTCCGTATAAATGTTATTGTGTTACGTTTAAGGCTCTCCGATCACGGGGCGAGAGAAAATCGAAGGGAGAGAGACACAAACTGGAAGCGGTACGTGCGTCATGAGGTATTTCCTCCGCTCACGTGGCGATTTTTCTCGCAGTAATGAACCAAGAAGGTACAAACCTTTCTTCTTCAAAAGTTTTTAATAATGAGCAGTTTATGATGAGGAAAATGTTATGTTTTATTGGTACCGACCGACGGATGAAAAGAAGGACTCGTAGAATACGGGTGCATCGAACGGAACTATCATTTCAGCTGTTTTTGCGGTAAAATAATTGCAAAAGACCGATGCAAAATGTTTTTCATTCTATAGAATGGCCTAGACTTATAACTTTTCTACTGTTGTATATTTTCTTTTAATATCGAATTGGCACAAAAAAATAAGAAAAAAGGAAAAGAAGACGCCAGATAACCCCCAAGTAAATGAATGGTTTTAATCATACCTGATATTCTATATAACCAATGGCTTCAATAACTAAAATTTGATCAAAGTTTTTTTAATGATTATGTATAGTAAAACTATGCAACTATAAATATATTAAAGAAAAAATGTAATGAAATAAGATTCTTGGGTAACAAATTTACTTCCTTGGCAATTTAATTCCATGCTTTATCTGTATACTCCTTCCTAGAATATTCCTGGAGGGTATGATTACGTAATACAGGGTGTTTTTCAACTTCTCTCACAAATTTTACATTAAACAAGTCCATGGTCAACAAGACAAAACTCATCGTTTTGTGACAACATGAGCGTTTCAAACGTCACACTCGATTTCAACAGTTCGCACAGTTTGAGTCTCTCTCGCTTCGACAGCAGAACACCTCGTTGGAGGATGCCCATTCACTTACATAGGAAGTCGAGTGGAGGGGGGATCCCTTCGAGTTCGAGTCACTCTCACTTAGATTCCTTCTCGCCCCGTGAGCGGAGGGCCTAAGTGTTTTTATACATCTTTATTACCTCTAACGATTAACAGAACGAGAGACTAAATAATATATATACAAACCTTATTAAATATTATGATCTTGTGGTCCAGTAGTTATAGGCTACTACAGTAACTTAACAAGAACTAGATCAAATATTACTCACCAAACCAAACAGTCCAGACCTATGTTGTCCTTTTTCTTTGAAAACCTTTTTCTTCCTGAAAAAATAAATAATTTTAATCAGGGTAGAATATAAATGAAGTTTTAAAGGAATAGTGTATGGCTAGCTGTATCAAAAATTTGACTAACAAGTTATTTAATAACACATGAAACTACACATGGACCCTCGACTTCTGGTGAAGTTATGCCGCAAGGTGATACCGTCAACATCGTTAAGGTGTAGCGTTTGTAGAAACGTATATCCAAGTATCTAGTCATTTTTTGAATTCGCGCGCCAAGGCCTATTCAGTTGGCAACATTGTAGGTAAGTCCAGTCTGCCACTCTCTCAACAGCTGTTAGCTGCTTGGAAGGTACTAGGCAAGCCGTTCTTGTTAATTCATTTCTTCTGCTGTGGCCTGACTATGTAATGCAAAGTGACAACACGTTCTACTTTAGACTAACCGAAGCTATTTATATGTAATACCGTCTTGGTAATAATTAAACCATCAGTGAGCTTGTTTCATTTAATATGCGTTAGTGAGTGGTTTTAAGATTTCTTGTGACGTGTTTTACGGCGTTTCTTGCCAAACTTGTCTGACCTTGCCTAAGGCCTATTTCGCTACTAATCATGTCTACCGGCTAAGTTATCCATCTATCTTCTACCAGGTAAAGTTCAAACCTAAATTACACCCTGAGTTAGCTATAATAATATGTATTGTGTGAATTTAACTGTAACATTTATCTACACTTGCAGAGTATATTTTATGTCATATCTTAACTTCTTTTCATAGCCTATATTTTACATAGCCTATCTGTTTTACTTTACGTAGCCACAAGCCTTAAACTGTTTGCTTTATAAGATTTAGAAGCCTTTTAAGCCTTATAAAGGTGTAATAGTGTGTATTAAAAGCTCTGTTTTAAATATTTCTTTGTAAGCCTATAAATTAGAATACAGTTCTATACACGAGGCTAAATTACAGTTTCATACAGGAAAATATATACAGTTCTATACACGAGGTTAATTTACAGTTTCATACATGAAATAGTTATGCAACTTTATACATGTTTTTAGCCATGTACTAAAACATGTGTTTTTTTTCTTATAGTGAACATCACTGGTTCAAGTTTTACATGGGTTAATCATCCTACAAGTTTTGTCTTCCATCTTCGAACAATAACAACCAGCTAATATGAAAACTTTCTGAGTGTTGCTAGAATTTTTGAACTGTCTGTTACTTAAAATATGATATCTAAATAATAAAGGCTTACATAGTTGAAAAAGGCAACAGTAATATTTTTTTTATATAATAATAATTGGGTGGTGCAGCTATAGCATGTTTCGGACCTTAGCCCTAAGGGCTCTATATTAGAAAATTTACTTACCTTTTTTTTAACAGAGAGACGTCTCATAATTTTTTTTATTAATTAATTTTTACCTAGTATTAAGTTTGGCCATAGATATAAAATTATTATCAAATCCATGGTGAATGTATTCAATTTTGTAAATTTGTAAACACTACTAGTTCGTAATTTTGTATTCTTTTTTTATTGTAAACAGGGAGGGTTTTTCAAATTTTATTTTGGGGAGGGTTTTTTCTTTTTGAACTTAATTAATTAATATATATTTTGTAAACATTTTCTTTGAAAATCAATTGTACTTAAGGGCATGTCAATTTAAAATTTTATTATTTAAGGGCGTATAATCTTTTGTATTTTTAATTTAAAATAATATTTTAATAAACAAATTGTTTATTTAGCGAATTGTATTTGTTTGGCATTTCCTGTGAATAGCTAATTCAGGTGTTTCTTGAAAAACTTTCCAAAATAAGGTAAGGCTACAGTTTATTATCCTTAGAAGGATTTATCATCTTTGTTTCTCCCTTATGTATGTACCACCCCATTTTTGACTCAGTACGCTTTCCGTTTTGTTTGCTCCCTTTGAGGATGGTACATATTCTGTTAGCTTTGAGCGTGGTTAACTTCCATTTTTAAAATCACTAACTGCTACATATTCTGGTTCGCAGTTAGCGTGGTTACCTTCCTAATATTTTTTTAAATAAAATAAATTCAACGTCGGGCGCAGCGACTTATCAGTTTTCGTCGAATCTTACATAGAAACTTTTCTCAAAAACGCACTCACTATTTTAACAGAACTTTTCATTATTTTTTTCCTTTCTCTCTTTTAGGTTATTTCTAGACGCTAACTTGGACAAGCGAGAAAACAAAAAAAAACCTTTTTTTATTATTTCAACAAAAACAAAAATACAAAAAAAACATAAAAATTTTACATAAAACCTTCTTGCTTGTTTGATTTACGTTTGGGATTTCTATATTTTTTTATATATTTTGTTTGTTTCACATATACATATTTAAATAAAACATAATCTGGCCTTTTTTTTGTTTGAACTTAGCTTGAGTTATCAAGGAAAACAAAAAAAAACTGTTCTAATAATTTCTTAAAATTCAAAAAAAAAACTACAAAACTTAACAAAAAAAAACTTTCTTCTTAACTCAAGTTGACTTTGATCATAAAGTAAAATTTATATTATTTTTTTTTTACCTTTTGCATTATCCATCCAATATGGAATTAAATAAATTAGTAGACTATCTCAGAAAGTCTGAATTGGTGTTTGAGGTGGTATCGCGAGGGGGCGTGCTCGCGACAGTCAGAGTCATGCGAGTTACTCTGAGGAACCTGCTTCTAGCTGGCTCAGAACAACTCGCTGAATATATCGGACAGGAAAATCTGGCTGAACAATTAGAGTATACTAAGTTTGCTTTCGATGATCTTAGCGACGAACTCGATAGTCTGGATTCGAGTCAGATTTCATCTGTTAAATTAAATAGATTAACAGCCAGATTTCACCTGTATGAACAAAGATTGAGTTTTCTTTTGACTACTTTAAACAATATAAATATAGACACCACTGAAAGTAATGTGGAATTAAATGATTTAATAGAGGATTTTAAAAATCTCAATTCAAAATTTTTGCATTATAAACAAAATTTAGTAACACATGTAAATCTTTCTGACCAAGCAGCCGCTTCGATTGCGCCTCCCGTTAGTGTCACCTCAGACAACAGTAATCCTAATGTTTTAATTTGCCCGACGTCAAATTTAATTGCGCATGATTCTGGGAATTCTATTCTTGTACCCGAAGGAAATTTACTTGCCTTAAATAATTCACCTGTAACATGTAAACCTCAGGAGCATAGTGTTCCTGTTTTCTCTAATGGAAAGCTGAGACATCCAGCAGAGAAACTCTTGTCTACTCTCCCCATTAATGATGGTTTTGATTTGGACAAGCTAATTAAATTTATAAAAATTAGTTTGAATTTGTGTCGAATCTACCCGGACTTAAAAAATAATATTATAAGCGTTTTGTTGCCTTATGCACAAGATCCTCTTAGTTCGTGCCTGCAGAAACACGACAATTTTCCTGATTTCCACAGAGAGGCACTGGAAATGTTCATACCTGCGAAAAGGCGCCGCACTTTGGAGCAGGATCTCTTTTATCGTCCCCAGGGACATAGGGAGACTCTGCACCATTTTGTGAGCGACATAAAAGAAGCTGCCCAGGTGCTTTTGATTAATTTAAACCAAGTGGAAATAATAAACGTCATTATTGACGGCCTTTCACCGGAGGTCAGGAGTTGTCTGGTTTTTGCAAGTCGGCCGGTCACCTTCAACGACCTTGATAAATTGTGTGCTCAGGTAAATAGCACTTTGTTTGTTGACAAGGAAAGGTCAACAGTTTCAGAAAACTTGTCCAGACCAAAACCGGATTTAGGTCTACTATAGTGTGCCATAGATGTGGCCAGAAAGGTCACATAGCACCTTTTTGTAGAAACTCTGCACAACGCAATACTTCTGTACAACACCGACAACCTTATAATTCACATAATAATTCACCTGGTACTTTTTCAAAAAACGACCGAAGGGGCGAGAACTAGTCGGTTTCTCATCTCAAGCTCCGTTAAACTTTCACAAAGCCGATTTTATTCACTGTAATTCTCATAGGTCCTTTTATAAACGTAAACATTTTTACAAAAGCACACACACTAAACCGGTTACACATGAAGACAGGCATTTCTTAAAAACAACACCTTTTAAGGCCACTACTTACAACATAAACTGTAACAGAGAGTTTCCACCTCTAAATAAGTTTAGTAAGTCATCTGGTATTAAACCAGAAGTTTGTACCCCGTATTATTTAAGGCCTATATGTCTTTATTGTAAGTCAACTGGTCATTACAACTGGCAATGTTCTTCTTTTAACCAGACCAGAAGCAGAATCGCTCGCTTTTCTCCTATAGCCAACAATTCACTTACTAGGAAAACCTATAAGTGTCTAAAATCAAAGGGCCTAACTAATAAAATTTTACCTCTTGTAGAAGTCCAATTTAAAAATTTTAAATCTAATGCTTTATTAGATTCAGGGTCGGTAAGGAGCATTATGTCCTCTGATCTTTTTGAAAAATTAAAGTCCTTAAATTGTATAAAATCCGTCAAAGAGGTAAAATCGGAGTGCCTCACTGCTAACGGAGAAAAGCTAGCCATCAACGTCGCCTGTCAGGTTAGGTTAAAGGTTGAGCACTGTACTTGAAGTTTGTACTGGGTTTTTGAAGTTTTAGTCGCACCTCAGCTATCGTGTTCCTTAATTTTGGGGTCCGATTTCTTTCTTAAAAGTCGCCTGATATTGAATCTTTTCGAAGGCACCTTCACCTTTAGTTTTTGTAAGGCTATGGTTTTCAAATTAATAAATTTTCAAAAAAAGGCACCTCCTAATCTAAGCTTGTCCTCTGCTACTCCGATCTCTAAGAACCCACTGGGTCACCTTGATGACGAAGGTCAAAGGGTGATCTCAGAGTTAATACGTGATTTCCCTGATGTCCTCACAACAGAATTAGGCCTCACTGACCTAATCAAATATCATATCGAATTAAAAGACAATATACCTGTGAAAAGTCAACCATATCAGCTGGCGCCTCCCAAAATGCAGTTTTTGAGAGAGCATATCAGAGACCTGGTAGAAAAAGGAGTAGTGGAAAAGAGCATTTCAAATTATTCTTCACCGGCTTTTCTCGTTCAGCATCCTGAGAAGAAACCCAGGATGGTTATTGATTACCGTAAGCTGAATCAGCATATTGTAATCGAAGCCGTACCCCTTCCAAATTTACACCAGTGTTTCAATTGGTTTGTGGGAGCCAAGTATTTCACTGTGTTTGATTTAAATTCTGCCTATCATCAAATTCCACTCACCGAGAGCTCCAAGCATCTCACAAGTTTTTGTACCCCCTGGTTGCTGTATCAGTTTACAAGAGACCCATTTGGACTCTGTACTGGTGCCCAAGTTTTGACCAGACTTCTCGACCAAGTTTTCTCCGATATCAAATTTAAATTTGTCTTCAATTACCTCGATGACTTAGTCATCTATTCAGAAACTTGGGAAGAGCACATTAATCATCTACGTGAAGTTCTTTCTCGATTGCGACAGGCGAGACTTACGGTTAACCCCGATAAGGTTCGTTTTGCCGTGAAAGAGATAAGTTTCCTTGGTCATCTAGTTTCGGCCAGTGGCGTGCAAATTGACCCCGATAGAACCAAGGCCATCCGAACATTTCCTAGACCCACCAATCCAAAGGCCGTGTCACGCTTTATTGGAATGGTTAATTTTTTTTCTTCTAAGTTTATTCCTAATTTCGCTGAACACGCCGCTCCTCTAAATCTGCTTAGGCGGAAAGGGCAAAAGTTCGTTTGGAATAAAGAGCAAGACATTGCTTTCGAACATCTGAGAAATGCCATCATACAACCTCCCGTCCTTCGAATGGCAAACTTCGACAAACCTTTTGTCCTTCAAACGGACGCAAGTTCGTGCGCCTTAGGAGCAGTCCTACTCCAAGAAATTGACGGTGTGCGTCAACCTATCGCCTATGCTTCCCGCACCTTAACACCTGCGGAAAGAAAAGCCTCATCTGCGTATGAGTCAGAATGTCTGGCCGTGGTATTTGGAGTAGAAAAATTCAGACAATATCTCGAGCATCGCGAGTTTCTGCTAGAAACGGATAATCAAGCGCTTTCCTGGCTTCTAGCCCGTCCCAGACAGTTAGGCAAAATGGGACGATGGATAGCCAAATTAACCTCCCTAAAATTTACAAGTGGCACACATCAGGGGTACCCAAAACGTGATAGCAGATTCCCTTTCTAGGATGTTTGAAGTAGAAAAGTCTCCAGAACCGATTCCTCCTTCAGAGGATCCCGTAGTTTGCAATAGCCTTTTAACCAATTTTCCTTTAGCTTTCCAGGACATTGGCGTGCAACAGCGCGCTGATGCTTACCTAAACCCCATTATATTAGATCTGGAAGCAGGTGCAACTTCCAGTCGTTTTTGTCTTAATAAAGGGACCCTTTGCCTCAAGAACCACAGAGGTATCCCTATCAAGGTTTACGTTCCCCGATCTTTAATAGACCTGGTTATCAATTATTACCACGACTCCCCAGTAGGAGGTCATCTGGGTATCTTCAAAACCAAATTCAAAGTGAGAGAATTCTTCTTCTGGCCCACACTCTCACAGGATGTCACCCGTAAGGTTCGTAGTTGCGAAACATGTGCCGTGAGCAAGCCCGCTCAAAATAGCAAACTTGGCTATTTGTCTTCAACTGTCCCAACCCGGCCGATGGAAAAAATCCATATTGATTATGTCGGCAAACTACCCCGAACAACAACAGGCAATACCATGATTCTGGTCGCAGTTGATCAGTTTTCCAAATTCACCTGGCTTTGCCCTGTCAGAGATGCAACCACTCTTAACACCATTAAGGCTTTAAGCCAGAACATTTTCCAACATTTCGGTTTTCCAAAAATAATAATCTCTGACAATGCCACCTGTTTTACTTCACATGCGTTCCGCAATTTTTGTTTCTCTCGTGGAATCAAACATGCAACGTTGTCACCCTACCATCCCCAACCGAACAACGCGGAACGTTTAAACAGAAATTTAAAGGCCGCACTTATTGCCTACCATTCGAGCAGTCAGACTCGTTGGGACAATTCACTATCTTGGCTTCAATTAGCTTTCAATTTTGCTACCCACGAGACACTAAAAATTTCTCCTTTTAAGATCCTTTTCAACTTCACCCCGAACACCCCGCTCAGTCTTACCTGGAACATCGACGATCTTCTTCCCAGGGACAACTCAAATCCTTCTGATATCTGGCACAATGCCAAAAACAACATCATGAGAGCACACCAAAAATCTGAGCGCGTCTACAACAAAAACCGTAGACCTCATAATTTCAAGATTGGCGATCTAATTTGGTGTAAGACGCACAATCTGAGTTCCGCTGTGGATAAAAGAGCCGCCAAACTGATGCCCAGGTGGTCAGGGCCTTTCCGCATTATAGATTTTCTCACCCCAGTCACAGTAGCTTTATCTTTCGAAAATTCTCCAGACTTCATAAAAAAGGCCCATGTAGAGCAACTCAAACCTCATTTAGCATCTACTGAACCCAACCTTCACTTTTCTGAACGCTCCGCAATATCAGCAAACTGCACTAAATGTGTTTTCCCAACCTGAACCTCTTATAGGTTATCTGTTGTGTTTTGTTTTTGTGTAGAGTTTACACATTATCACTTGTAAATCAAGTGCATCCGGACTCGACGTGTAAACCCAGAGATTGGCCATCTCAAGGGGTATTCATCTTCTTCGTGACATATGAAATTTCCAGCGCTGGATTAAACAAAAATACTTCTAAAGTTGTCTTAAGTCATGACATGTCATGCATAATTTAATCTCATAAAGGTATGGAGATTGATCACCTTCATTACCTGAGATTTACAGAATGTGAATATGCTTTCGAGCACTTGTCTATAAGGGACATAGCGAGTCCATATTAGTTATAAAATTTTGTGTATCTTGTTTGTCTTGTGAAGTGTATATTCTTATACATTTATTTTTATATTTAATTCTTATATTCTTGGTGAAGGTGTATTGACCAGTTGGTACCTACTTATACTTAGTCCTAAGCTAATTTAGTTTTAGATATTTTTGTATGGGGCAAGTGAATTTCCTTTCTGAGATATCATCATTTTTTTTGTTTCTACCCCGACTCCGTCTTTCGCGGGGGGAGAAGTGTAGCGTTTGTAGAAACGTATATCCAAGTATCTAGTCATTTTTTGAATTCGCGCGCCAAGGCCTATTCAGTTGGCAACATTGTACATTAGACCAGTCTGCCACTCTCAAACAGCTGTTTGCTGCTTGGAAGGTACTAGGCAAGCCGTTCTTGTTAATTCATTCTTCTGCTGTGGCCTGACTATGTAATGCAAAGTGACAACACGTTCCACTTTAGACTAACCGAAGCTATTTATATGTAATACCGTCTTGGTAATAATTAAACCATCAGTGAGCTTGTTTCATTTAATATGCGTTAGTGAGTGGTTTTAAGTTTTCTTGTGACGTGTTTTACGGCGTTTCTTGCCAAATTTGTCTGACCTTGCATAAGGCCTATTTCGCTACTAATCATGTCTACCGGCTAAGTTATCCATCTATCTTCTACCAGGTAATGTTCAAACCTAAATTACACCCTGAGTTAGCTATAATAATATGTTTTGTGTGAATTTAACTGTAACATTTATTCTACACTTGCTAAGTATATTTTGTGTCATATCTTAACTTTTTTTATAGCCTATATTTTACATAGCCTATCTGTTTTACTTTACGTATCCGCAAGCCTTAAACTGTTTGCTTTATAAGATTTAGAAGCCTTTTAAGCCTTATAAAGGTGTAATAGTGTGTATTAAAAGCTCTGTTTTAAATATTTCTTTGTAAGCCTATAAATTAGTATACAGTTCTATACACGAGGCTAAATTACAGTTTCATACAGGAAAATATATACAGTTCTATACACGAGGTTAATTTATAGTTTCATACATGAAATAGTTATGCAACTTTATACATGTTTTTAGCCATGTACTAAAACATGTGTTTTTTTTCTTATAGTGAACATCACTGGTTCAAGTTTTACATGGGTTAATCATCCTACAAGTTTTGTCTTCTATCTTCGAACAATAACAACCAGCTAATATGAAAACTTTCTGAGTGTTGCTAGAATTTTTGAACTGTCTGTTACTTAAAATATGATATCTAAATAATAAAGGCTTACATAGTTGAAAAAGGCTACAGTAATATTTTTTTTATATAATAATAATTGGGTGGTGCAGCTATAGCATGTTTCGGACCTTAGCCCTAAGGGCTCTATATTAGAAAATTTACTTACCTTTTTTTTAACAGAGAGACGTCTCATAATTTTTTTTATTAATTAATTTTTACCTAGTATTAAGTTTGGCCATAGATATAAAATTATTATCAAATCCATGGTGAATGTATTCAATTTTGTAAATTTGTAAACACTACTAGTTCGTAATTTTGTATTCTTTTTTTATTGTAAACAGGGAGGGTTTTTCAAATTTTATTTTGGGGAGGGTTTTTTCTTTTTGAACTTAATTAATTAATATATATTTTGTAAACATTTTCTTTGAAAATCAATTGTACTTAAGGGCATGTCAATTTAAAATTTTATTATTTAAGGGCGTATAATCTTTTGTATTTTTAATTTAAAATAATATTTTAATAAACAAATTGTTTATTTAGCGAATTGTATTTGTTTGGCATTTCCTGTGAATAGCTAATTCAGGTGTTTCTTGAAAAACTTTCCAAAATAAGGTAAGGCTACAGTTTATTATCCTTAGAAGGATTTATCATCTTTGTTTCTCCCTTATGTATGTACCACCCCATTTTTGACTCAGTACGCTTTCCGTTTTGTTTGCTCCCTTTGAGGATGGTACAAAGGTCAGAGAAAGAGGTGTGTTTTAGTGAATCGGCCAGGTCATCCCCACTTAACCCTACTGTACAAAACCACCACATTTTTAACACCTCATGAAAAAAACACATGAAACTAACCACTTGTCCAATAACTATAACCATGAAATATTTTATAAATATTAGCTAGCGTGTTTATTTATTACTAGCTGTGCCTGCCATTTTTAATTCTCAAAAGTATGTATAACTTCGCATCCTTACAAAATTGTACCCGCCAACTTATGTAAGCCAAACTTAAATTATTCGAATTTCACAAAGTAAGTTTATATGTTTTAGGGTTTCAACCAAATATTTCGGTAATTGGTCTACTAATGCAGGCACTGCCTGAGTCTACGAAATATATTAGTAGAATTTGTTCGCACCTCAGCCTCCGGCCCCGGTTAACGCGCTGCGGAAAAGCTCAATTTGCGGTCTGGGATTATGGACTGCGCTTTTCGAGTTTTCACCTCGAACTTGAAGCCTAAGATTATTGATTACAATTTGCGGTTACAACTCGAACTTGCGGCCTCTTATTAAGGACTGTTTCGCTTCGCTCGAACCGAGTTGGCATTCCTCGGATTAGAAGCTGCTCCACGGTAACATCCCCCACGTGTATTTGAACACGGTGCTTTTATGGTATTTTACGTTTTGATCGATTTTGGGGGTACCAGGCGGGCTATAGAGTGGTTAAAAAAAAACGTGCTGAACGCCCTATATTTATTTTTTGAGATAAATCCCCAAAAAAAGTTCCATTCTAGTAAGAAAAATCGCTAAAATCGACTAAATCTACAAAAATTTTAATAAAACTGTTTTTATCAAAATGAATTATAACCTATGTTGCTCAGGGATAGTGTAGCTTTTTATTAGTAAAACTATGTTTTCAATCGGTTCAGTAGTTCCAGAGATTATCCCCTACATTCAAAGAAACAAATTTTACCTCTTTAAAATATTAGTATAAACACAATAAAAAATGTGACGGTATAATGCTCAGTGGTAGCCTATATTTTTCCTCTATACAAATTCGAAACTGTAAAAGAATAAAACGTATAAATTATATGTTTAAACATATAAACCTGCACACTCAGTTAACCGTATTATCTGATTATAAATAATAGAAATATTGTACTTCAAGCAAGCTTATTTCTAGAACGGGTGAGTGAGCAACTAATGAAACTACCCCTTGGGCGTCATGTCTTTACCAAGAATCGGCACCCTCGCACCGGATGTTAGGGTGAAACTACTTCCTGTTTAAAACATGAATGCCACGAATAGAGGCTACTTTCGTTAAGGTTTTGGCTTCATCCCTAAAAATGCAGAAATCATATCTTTTGGATTTTTAGAAATAGTCTAATCAACAATCTTAAATAACTTAATGCAATGCTCTTACTTCAATAATAACTTGTATTTTTAGTGAGATAATATTAAAATTACTCAAAATTTATTCTTAGGGTTAATCAAAGGGGGGGGGGGGGGGGGAAAACCACCCCAGAGTAAAAAACAGGAAAATGTAAGATAAAGCTTTTCTTATTATTTTTTTCAGTAGGTTTCAAATAAAAATAATATTTTCATCCCTTAAGAAATAAAACTACCCTATTCAGGGGTTGAAAATAGTACATTTAAATTTAAGTACACATGAAAAAACGCGTTAGGATATATATTTTCACTTACAAAAAATTATTGATGAAAATTGTAAATAAATTTCACCCTTATGAGGGGTAAAACTACCCCTAAAACGACGTCAAAAAAAGTACGCAACAAATTTATTTACATTTTGCTTTGTATATCGAATAAATACCGGTAGCCATTTTAGAGCTAAACAAATTATTTTCATCCCTTTGGAGATTAAAACTACCCCTTTTGGATCTTAAAAGTAAATAAATTAAAATACTGTACATTAAAAAAATTTTTACATAATACAAACAAGTTCGAATAAATAAGATGTGCATGATTTCCAAATTATTTTAAATCCAAAAAGATCTTTTTGAATTTATAAGGGGGACGCCAAAATTTTATTTATACATTAGTTTTAAATGAGGCAATGTCAAAGCGCTCAGCTGCAAGAAATTGCACTGTTTAGATACGGCTATACAGTGTAGCGATGGGGTCGCCGGTTGCTTCCTCGTTTACTGGAGCGGACCCTTAATTGACCAACACTCCCTACCCCGATTTTGGAATACATTACCTATTTATACAAAAATACTATTTTAACCTACAAAAACCTCAAGTTTGGCCTAACACAATGGTAGATTTTTAATTATTGGGCGCCCGGAATGCGTTGTGTAGGCCTATCAGAAGATAAGGCTGTGTAGGGGCAATGAAGTAAATATTTGTTAATTGATCTTGACCCCATTTACTGATCAACTAATATTTACCATTTTAGACACAAGATAACGTAAGGGCAACACCGTCACAGTCCAAAATCTATAATTTATTAGTTTTCATACAGGGGGTTTCAAAAGTCTCTACCAATACTTTTAGGAATGCCAAATTCACAATTTCCGTACATATAATAAAACCGTAAACATGCTCATGGGCGCCCATATGATATTGGCGGGGGGGGGGGGGGGGGGGGACGGGGGTACGGGGCTTAACACGTTCACTGCTAAGGACGCACATGTGAACTTGACACTGAACACTATGAGAAGCGGCCGACGCACAGTGCATTGCACGCCAACCACCGTACTGGGAGTATTTTCAATACACAATGCATTACGTGTTTCGCACGCCAACCCCCGTATTGGGAGTAATTTCAATACAGGATGCAATGCGTGCTTCGCACGCCCACAACCGTGCTGGGAGTTAGGTATGGGCGCCCATGAATATGCTTTTTGTCTGTTTGTGCACGCCAATCTCCAAAATAGCTCAACCAATTTACACGTGGTTTTCATTGATGTATTGAGATAAGCTTGGGCTAACATTTAGTGTTTGTTTTGTTTAAATCTATTTACAAACAGTGCGTATTAAAATTGCCTATACGCGCCTGGAAGTCATCGGGACGAAATTGTAGCAGTACATCGCGGAAGGTACATTGCCCCCGTTACAGATGTAGTTGTAGCGGTCTTATCGTACGCGCATAGTGAGGAGGTGGAGGTTGGTATCGCATGGTGCAGAAGGTTTTTACCTCGTTGTTTTACCCCCAGTTAGTTCTCCAATGTATGGCGAAGTACTAAATTTCTTTGTCTATTGCATCATTTTTCTTAAATAATGATCAGCTACAGTAGTGATAAGATATCGTCAGCAAGTAAATATTGGCCGACGTAACGCTATTAATGCACATTTTTTGCAATGCCAAGCAATTTCGGTGCGTGTTGCAAGCATTTTTTCAAAAATTCGCCAAATATAGTAACTATACCCCAATCCAAAAGTGTTCCATAACTTTTTTGTAAAGAAAAGCTCAAACGATTCATAGATGCCAGTACGAAATTGATTGATGTAAAATTTACAAAGTTATTAGCTCAAGAAACAAAAAATGTTCAGTAACGAAAGGAAAAAGTTCAACTTTAGGCCTTCATAAAATAAATATATTTATCAATTTCAAATTTCTTATTTTGAAAACACCAGTTGTTATGTTCCTACCACAAGACTGCTAACAAAACTAGGCCTAGTTTGAATAGTAATTTAGGGATATGTTTTGCCCAAAAATGAAATATTATTATAATACTAGCTGGCCCGATCCGGCATTGCACGGATAGACAAATCAAAGTTAAATGTATATTAACAAAAAATATATTATATCAATAAATATATTACACTATGTATTTCTTATGGGGATTTTTAGTAACTTTGACCCTCCAAATCCCCCTAAAATTTCGAATTTGTTTAAACCCTTTCTTAGCGAGCACCTAGGGCTCTGGAGGAAGCTACATACAAATTTCATTCCAATCCGTTCGGTGGTTTTTTTGTAGTAACTTTGACCACTCCATACCTCCCCTAAAATTTCGAATTTTTTTAAAACATTTCCTAGGGGAAGCACTACCAAATTTCATTTCAATCCGTTCAATGGTTTTGGAGAAATCGTGATTTAGTTAACTTGGAACCCCCAAACCCCCACTAAGATTTCAATTTTTTTGAAATCCTTTCTTATCAGTACCTACGGCCCTGGAGGGAGCTACATACCAAATTTCATTTCAATCCGTTCAGTACTTTCATCTTCGTAAACGTATAAACATATTCGATTATTAATTTCTTCACTATAATATTAATAACGTGTGAATCATATTTGATCTATCAATATAAAATAAAAAGTTATTAAAAGATATTGTTTTTATCTTTCTTTAAATATATAATGACGTATATAAGTACAAATTTTTAACAATTAGGCCTGCAGTTGTCCTTATAATTGTACACATTTACCGAGTTTTAAAATCCCCGTCAGCATAGTTAGTTAGGAGGTAAAGTCTGTTGTTTTTTAAACAATATTTTGTATACATGATCTCTAAATGTATCTTTAATCTGCCTGTGATTTTTCACGGGGCTTACTAGTGTAGTAATAAAATATGGAAAAGGGGGGGTGGCAAATCACACAGTGGTCTCCCTTAGTGTTACAATAATGCGACCACATAATTAATCGGTGCTGACACCTAGTGGTTGTTACGAAGTAAATCGACCTTATATTACAATCATTGCCTGGGTCTTTGATCTTCAGCCTTCAAACAGATAGCAAGTAAGTGCAATGTTCTTATTTGATCAAATATTTGGAGACAACGGTACAACGCATTCATCTGTATGGAATATTTCACAGTTTTTTAAATCGTACTATTTAAACTATTTACTTAGAACGATTAAGGTATCTGGGAGATGGCCTTGAAACTCGCGAGTAGGCAAGGGGGAAACCGCTGACATTAGTTGAGCGAAATCAAAAAATTAAGTTTATACGTTTTAGGGTTTCAACCAACTATTTGGGAAATTGATCTACTCACGAAGGCGTTGAATAGCTGTCTGCGTGTAAGAAATATATTAGTAGAATTTGTTTGCACCTCGGCCTCGAGATCCGACTCAAGATTCCGAGTTCGAAGCTCAACCTTGCGGCCTATGAATTTGAACTGCTTCGCTTCGCTCGCAGCAGACATCGGCCTCGAAACAGAAGCTGCCCCACGGCAAAAAAACACCACGTGGACTTGAACCGAGTGCTTTTATGGTATTTTACGTTTTGATCGATTTTGGGGGAACCAGATGGGCTATAAAGTCGAGTAAAAACACAAAATGTAAGAATAATTTATTATATTTCTTTTCTTAGATAAAACCCCCAAAAATTTCATTCTAGTACGAAAACTCTCAAAAAACTTTTAATTCCGGTGAAAAAAGTGCTTCGGTTGTTAGATTTTTTGACTAACGAACTCGTCCGAGCCACTTAGAAAACCAACGGTGTGTACCTAATTTGAACAGAAAATATTGGGATGGATTTTTTAAAATTAATAGACTCAAAGTATTTGGTGGGATTTTTTTAAAAATAGACTCAAAATATTCGTTGTGCTTTTTTAAAATAGGCTCAATATTGGTTGCGCTTTTTCAAAATAGACTCAAAATATATGTTATGCTTTTTTTAAAATAGGCTAAAAATATTGGGATGGATTTTAAAAAAATAATAGACTCATTATTTGGTGGGATTTAAAAAAAAAATAGACTCAAAATATTGGTTTTTCTTTTTTAAAATAGGCTCAAAATATTGGTTGTGCTTTTTTAAAATAAGCTCAAAATATTGGT
>JAGFPH010000227.1:59929-73072 GCA_018207615.1 Philaenus spumarius | reverse complement strand
TGTTTTTTTATAAATAGCCTCAAAATATTGGTTGTTTTTTAAAATAGACTCAAAATATTGGTTGTGCTCTTTTTAAAAAGACTCAAAATATTGTTTTTTTAAATAGGCTTAAAACATTGGGTGTTTTTTTAAATAGGCTAAAAATATTGGGATGAATTTTTTAAAATAATAGACTCAAAGTATTTGGTTGGATTTTTTTAAAAAGACTGAATATATTGGTTGTGCTTTTTTAAAATAGGCTTAAAATATTGGTTGTGCTTTTTTTAAATAGGTTCAAAATATTGGGTGTTTTAAAAATAGGCTAAAAATATTGGGTGGACTTTTAAAAAAATAACATGCTCAAAATATTTAGTTTTTTTTAAATAGGCTCAAAATATTGTTTTGGCTTTATTTTGTAAAGTAGATTTAAAATAAAGGGTGGGCTTTTTTAAAAGCTGGCTATTTTATGTAGTACGTTCTAAACTTTTACGTATTGCAGGAGATTTTTTGCGAAAAAAAACTGCTTCAACAACTTGTGTCATGGCAAACTTGACCTCAAAGATGTTAAATTTCCCTTCCCTTTCCCTCACAAGCTCCCAGGCAGTTATCATTACATTCCCTGAACCCAGTTTAAAAGACCACTACACGCAAGTCCTTACCCGTTTCCAGTAGCTCCATAATCTACCCCCTTGTCGGGTATTAAAAGAAAGGTCTCTTCCTTCTTTCCAACCGCCATAACCTGACCAGCGATAGTTCACTGCACTAGCACACAACTAATTATGCTCAATAGACTAACGACTCTACCACTACTAAACAAATCTTGTTTATTTCCAAGATACGAACAATTTCGGTCAGGGTTGTCCAAAGTCCGTCTGATAAACACTACTGGGGGACCCTGGATCAGCAGGTTTATTTTAAGATTAAAATAAAAACTTCATTTACAGCAAAGTCATGCTTGTTCGACACTGAATCCAGACACTGAGGTCCAGACTGAATATTTGCTGATTTTTTAAAGGGCTGGGACATTGATTGCTGCGTTAAGGGGAGGATACCCTGTCCGCCATGTTGAATCTGATTCCCATAAGAGCTATGCTACAGAATAAGTCATTTTTTCCGTTAAGGGTCCGCTGTAGTGGCGGCCATCATGGATTTTTATCCCATAAGAGCAATGTTAAATTATAAACCATTTATTTCGTTTACTTTTAATCATAAAATTGTTTGCAAGGTCTCATTTTAAGCACAGTCACAATACGCACCCGTCTTGCAATTTACATTTTTTTAAATGCTTTTGATTTGTTATGTAAATGACATTTTGTAAGTACAAAGTTTAAAATTTGTTCCTAACACAATACAAAATTAACGATGAAAAATAATTTGCAAGCAGGATCCGAAATTTTATAAAGAATTTAGAATATTCAGTTTTTTTTTCAACACTTAATTACAAAAGATAGACTGTTTGTTGATGGTTTGTTGAAATGGTTTGAAATGAGGCAATGTCAAAGCATTCAGCTGCATTCAGCTGTAAGAAGCGGCTGCGTTTCCGGTTGCTTTCTCGTTTACTGGAGCAGATCCTTAATTCGTGGAATACATTTAAAAATTTGGTTTCATTTTGAAGTACTGTCATATGCGGATGTTGATTGCTGAATACATTTTTAAAACACGTTTTATTGTTTTCACAAAACATCATGAAACGTACGATATAAATAGTAAACTATATTAATTTTTTATTCAGCTGCGAAAAGAGATATTGCAAAAAACCTAAGCAATGCAACACCCACAATCTATTTTAATTTAAGAAAAGAAAAAAAATACAGCTTTCGTTTTTTGACGAAAATAACACAAAAATATGCTTACAAGTGAAGGTATTGTTAGGTTATTCTGACATTGAAATTGGTAGCCAACTTCGCCGTTTTGAATGTAGCACGCCAACCCTCGTATTGGGAGTATTTTCAATACACAGTGCATTGCGTGCTTCGCACGTCATCCCTCGTATTGGGAGAATTTTAAATGCACAATGCATTGCGTGCTCCGCACGCCAACCCCCGTATTGGGTGTATTTTCAATACACAATGCTTTGCGTGCTTCGCACGCACACCCCCGTATTAGGAGTATTTTAAGTACACAATGCATTGCGTGCTTCGCACGACAACCACCACATTGGGGGTATTTGAAATACACAATGCATTGCGTGCTTCGCACGTCATCCCCCGTATTGGGAAAATTTTAAATACACAATGCATACAAAAATAAAGTGATTTCTACTCATTTATACTGTAAATATAAAAGGTCAGCTCCTAGCATAGGAAATACGAAATTGCGTGGCAGAGAACGTAAAGTCGTGTTTTCAACAAATCCCATCAACACAGATACAGATGAATTTGGACAGCCCTGGCCTGGTCATAATCAAACAAAACTAAAGGTCAGTCTGGTTCACCGACCATTCTGTCTTTCCATCGCATAGAACGTTTTTATTCTCTGTAAAAACATATTTCGTCCGTTCAATCTCTACATGACTGACCATAGGCGTAACCAGGGGAAACCCCTGCGTGCTCCCCGTTGGAACCTTCTATTCACATAATCATGTTATGTTTTCTTTACAATAAAGGTGTAGGATTAATAATAACCCCAAAGCTAAGATGGTAAATAATATTAAATGTTCAAATCATATTGTTATTTCGTAACAACAGTTACAATAATTCGACCACGCAGCTGGACCGCTGACGTGAGTTGAGCAAATTTCCAAAATCAAGTTTATAGGCCTATGTTTTAGGGTTTCAACCAACAATTTGGGAAATAGGTCTACTCAAGAAGGCGTTGAACAGCAGTCTGTGTGTACGAAATATATTAGTAGAATTTGTTTGCGCCTAATGGCCTCGCGAGTTTGCACACTTGGATTCGAACCGGGTACTTTTATGGTATTTTACGTTTTGATCGATTTTGGGGGAACCAAGCGAGCTATAAAGTCGCGTAAAAAAACAAAATGTGCAGAATAACACCCTACATTTATATTTTTAGAAAAAATTCTAAAAAAATTTAGTTCTCGTAGGAAAAATAAAAAAATAGTTACTTCCGGTCATAAAACGTACTTCCGGTTGCTGTATTTTTTTGGCTAACGAACTCGTCCGAGCCACATAGACAACCAACATGTGTACCAAATTTGAACCAAATCGGACTTAAAATACGGCCGCTAGAGTGCGAACACACATATATATATAGGAATTTTTTTTAACCCCCAAAACGTGTTCTGGGGACTATGATCGGTGCTCATTTGCTACTCCCGACCTTGGGTCTCACCATAAGGGCCACTGCAATAGCTCATTTTTCCTATGGAAATTCGCTAATAAAGGTTAAACGAACCTGTAAGGCTCAGGCCTTCACTTTAATAAAAACCTAACCTAAAAGTTAGAAATACAAATAATTGCTTCAAAATTTGAAATCAGCTGTTAATGGAAATATTACAGCAAACAGTTCTTTTATCTGTTATTTTATTCAATTAGTTGCTATGGTAATGAATGTAAATACATGTGTTGCTTCATCAGTCTAGGCCTAACCTAAGAATTTTGTTCCACTAAATTTACAAATATTGAAATAAAAAATGTTTTATCAAAATGAATTATATTCTACGTTACTCAGGCATATTGTAGCTTTTTGTTAGTAAAACAATTTTTTCAATCGGTTCAGTAGTTTCAGAGATCACCCCTACATAGTCCTACAAACAAACAGACTTTACCTCTTTATAATATTAGTATAGATACGATGCAGTATAGTGTATGGCCTGGAACACACACGGAGTTTTCGTCCGCCACGGACTATTTGCCGTTACCATCATTTCAACAGTGGCGCGAAGGAGAGTATTAGAGCATACACATTGGTCGGAAAAATAAACTATAGGTTTATTTACCGCTGACGGTAGCTTTGCAGCCGCTCGCTGCCGCTACTATCGACGGATTTTCCACTGTCTCCGCCGAAACTGTGGCGAACGTGACCAAATGCAAGCCAAATATCCGTATTTTAGTATTTTTTGTAGAACACTATCCTTCAGCCACGTGTGCAGTTCGTCAAATGACGAAACCGACATCTATATATATAAAAGCCAAAACCCACTGACTCACAGGTTATCTCATCACGACTTCTTCAAAACTACCGAATGGATTGGAATGAAATTTGGTATGTATCTTCCTCTAGGGCCATAGGTGCTCATTAAGAAAGGGTTTGAAAAAATTTGAAATTTTAGGGGGGTTTGGGGGGATCAAAGTTATTAAAAAACGATTTCTTCAAAACTACCGAATGGATTGGAATGAAATTTGGTATTTTAGGGGGGGGGTTTGGGGGGATCATAATTACTAAAATCATTTTTTCAGATCTTTTATTATTATGACAATAGTGCTTTTATTATTTGAGATCTATATATGTAAAAGCCAAATACCACTCACTGACTAAACACTTAAAAAGAATACAATTACGTTAAAAAGACTGAAAATACCAACCACCACGGGCAACGCCGTACGGGTCAGCTAGTTCTTAAATAATTGAAAAATGTTTCTTCTAGTTCCTCGAATCAGGAAACACAGTGTAGAATGCACCAAAATCTTTTATTCTTTTATTCATTGATTGGATGAACCCAAATAAGTTTTTTTTCTTCGTTTTCAATCGGCGACGGAATAACAATAAAGCGAGAGCTGCTCTCTGTTCATATCAATAAAACATTAAAAGAAATAATATATGAACTGGACACTTGAGTTTAATGAATCCCAATGAGGCTTTTAGACGGCGTCGGAAATTTTACCGCCCTGTGTGCACACTTCAAATTTTATGAGCGGCGACGGTAACTAATCCGCAGCCGACAAAAAACCGCCGTGTGCGTTCCAAGCATATGGGGTGGAAAGATTTGGCGGAGGACGAGTCATGGTTGCTATTCTAAATTATTCTAAAATATTCACGAATCACAATTAGAAGTTGAAAATTATACATACCTATATCATTTTAAAATACTTTTGGGAAACCAAAGTATTCCCCTCCCCCTCCCCTCCCCCATATGGTCGTCTTGGTTACGCCTATGCGCCTGACAGAATCAACGTAGAGCGAAACCTACCAAAAGTTAAAAGTAGTACATACTTATGGGGTCATAGACAAACACTAAGAAAGGATTTAGTAAAATTTTAAAAGGTAAAACTAGTGAAAATTCGACGGACCAATCCCAGCCCTAAACATATAAAACAAACAGCCGATTCGGATCAAAAGCTTAGCAACGCATGTTTGTTGAATATTTACATTCATTATCATAGCAACCAACTTAGCAAATTTAAAATCAGTACAGTATTCTTTACAATCAACGTTTTTTTACGGTAGGTCAACAAAATAAAAGCAAACGCAAACAAAAATCACCGACATATGGTTACTGTATTATAACTTAATTAAAACATCTGTTGTTATATAATGGTAAGTAAAACAGCTGATTTGGATAAAAAACAACACAAATTTAGTAGGTTAGGCCTACACCGAACCAGAAGATGTTTATTGAAAGCATTCACATTGATTACCATAGCAACCAAGATGGTAAATTTAGAATCACAAATTATTCTTCACAACTAACAGTTTTTTTGTTGGTAAAAAGGAAACACAACACGAATCAACGAAAAAGGCTTACTGTATTATAAGTCAAACATCTTGTGTTACATATTATACTGTTTTTTTTTTAGTTAAAATATCAAAATTTGTTTGAAATGTAGAGTATTGATTATTTAAATATTAATGGTGAATATATACGCAGTAATTCCTGTTAAATCGTAATTTCCGTGAAAATATTATAAGTGTATACAATAATCTGTTTGCATTTGCTTCGCCAGGGGGTTTGAAGTCGAAGAAATGAAAGTCGACTAATGGCTATAGGTACGCCAGCTTTATACGTTCGGCCCTTCTCAGTTGATGCCGACACAAACAGACAGAAAGACACGATTTTATTATAAGTACAGATATTGATTTAAGGGTGTGCAAAACCACTCGAGTAGAAGCATCGAATCACAGACTATAGAATTACTGTGATCGAATCCAGTGAGCTGAATCAACCTTAAGAACGTTGTCCTATGATAATGCATTGGTAAAGCGATCGAGCACCTCTAGAATATCGCTTGTATAGTAAAACTCCAAATATCCGAATCGATTTCATAATTTCAGAAAAAATAAACGGTACCAGAAACTGGCACATACTTTCTCACATATTTAAATTACTAAACAGATTCACGGTGACTTCATAATTGCAGGTGGGTTAAGAGAGGTGATTTTAAAGTAGGAGATTAACTAATAAATATTATTGTTATTAGCTAGAGAGAAAACTATTCGATCGATTTCGAACTAATTTGCGCCAAACACGTCAATTAGGCCTGTAGGCTATAGACGCACTAAAAAAGGTTTTGACAAATTTTGAAAAACAACCCCCCTTTTCGGCCAAAAAAACCCCAAAAATCAGTTATTATTATTAGCTAAACGAGAATTTTTAGAAAAATGCGGTTTTCCGCTTATGGTAGGGTACATTAAGGGCCACAAATAAGGCAAGTTTTATCAAAATCGTTAGACCCGTTTTTTTATTAAAAAATAATAGCTGATTTTTTTTGGGTGGTTTTTGGCCAAAAAGGGGGTTGTTTTTCAAAACCTTTTTTCGTGCATCTATAGAGAGGCCTAATTGACATGTCTGGTGCAAATTTGTTCCAAATCGATCGGATAGTTTTCTCTCTAGCTTTGTATACATACAGGCATTTTGTAAAAAACACTTTTTTGGACTCAGGGGTCCCAAAACGGATATTTGCACAAAAATCTCAACATCGATTTTTTTTGCGATCACTATACTTTCTCTATACTATTAACTATAGTGAAAAGTAAGAATATGCTCAAAACCCTTGAATATTTCTGGAAGTACTGCAACAAAAAATTTTGAAAAAAAACCCTGTGGCGTTAGATGTACTTGTGCAACCTATAAAAGATACAAAATTGTGTAAAAAATGTCGAAAACAGTAATATTTCATACATAATTTATAAAGACATGTATACATACTAATTTAAAAAATAAAATATATACATACGTACAAGCTGTTTAGTAGATACTTCATCGCGTGATGGTATGGTACTGACCAATTCATTAATAAAAAATTCGCTTTTAAGTTTAAAAAAAACAGCTGTACATTTTTTTTTATGTCAGCTGTTACTCAGTGTCTATTATTAGCTGCAAACATATGTTTTTAAAATATAATTCGATCACGCAGCTGTACCGCTGACGTAAGTTTAGCGAATTTCTAAAATTACATTTCATATGTTTTAGGGTTTCAACCAACAATTTGGGAAATTGTTTTACTCACGAAGGCGCTGGATAGCTGCCCCTGTGTACGAAATATGTTAGTAGAATTTGTTTGCACCTAAGCCTCCAGTTTTGCGGGTTTGCACCTCGACCTTGCGGCCTCGGGTTATGGACTGCTTCGCTTCGCTCGCAGCTTTCAGACTTATAGGTCTGGTCTTGGACCAAAAGACGCCCACACGGTAAAATCCCCCACGTGGATTTGAACCGGGCACTTTTATGGTATTTTACGTTTCGATCGATTTTGGGGGAAACGAAGCGAGCTATAAGGTCGTGTAAAAAAACAAAATGTGCAGAATAATATCCTAAATTTATTTTTATTCAGATAAAAACCCCAAAAAAGTTTTATTCTGGTACGAAACATATTTTTTTAAATAGTTATTTCCGGTCAAAAAACGTGCTTCCAGTTGTTGGTATTTTTTGGCTAACTAACTCGTCCGATCGACGTAGACAACCAACGTGCGCACCAAATTTGAGCCGAATTGGACTTAAAATGCGACCGTCAGAGTGCGAAAACTTATATACAATTTTTAATTGCACTCCAAAATGTGTTCTGAGGACCATGATCAATGCTCATTGACCACTCCCGCTCTTAGGTCTCACCATAAGGGTCACTGCAATAGCTCATCTTTTCCTGCGGAAATTCGCTAATAACAAGAAAATGTTATAATTCTGGAGGCAGTGGTAAACGAAAAAACCGTCGAGAGTGTCACGAAGCGATCCTATAACCACGTTTACACTAGCACATATACCGGTTGTCCGGAAAGTCTGGAACGGTTTAGTATTTCGTATATACTATAAGGAAAATTTGAAGGTAGATGTGATTGAGGAACCTACTCTGTGTAAAAATACCATTTTATTAAGATTTCAAAAAATGTATCTGCCATCTTGAATGTAACTTTGTTTCTTTTGGGAAGTTGGTCAAGTGATACATCATTTCGATGTGGAATTTCAAGAGAAAACCAACGGTGAAATTTGCACATATTTTTAATTAAACAAATAAAAGAGCACTGTGGCGACAAAATCACACTGATTTAAATAAAACCTCGAACCACAAAACAAGGAACAAAAACAATAACTAAACAACTAAATTGTAAGTTATGTTTAGTACTTAGTAGTGTTAAAACCCTCTGAGGATGATGACCATGTACATAAGGGTTACGAAATGTACATAAGGGTAACGTATTAAACATAACTTACAATTTAGTTGTTTAGTTATTGTTTTTGTTCCTTGTTTTGTGGTTCGGGGTTTTTATTCAAATCAGTGTCATATTTTTAATTGATTAAAAATGGCGACCAAAAAACTACGAAATAGTGTTTTCCGATTTGCCCCGTTTTGCTGTACTACTATTTACTTTCTCACTATACTATAGTCTGGATAGTGATCGCAAAAAAAATCGCAATACAGATTTTTGTGGAAATATCCGTTTTAGGACCCCCTGAGCCCAAAAAAGTGTTTTTTACAAAATGTCTGTCTGTATGCATACAAAGCTAAAAAGAAAACTATTCGATCAATTTCGCACAAATTTGCACCAAACACGTCAATTAGGCCTGCGTAGATGAACGAAAAAAAGTTTTGAAAAACAACCCCCTTTTTGGCCAAAAAAACCCCAAAAAATCAGTTATAATTTGTTTGTATAAAAAAACGGCTTTAACGATTTTAATAAAATTTGGCTTATTTGTAGCCCTTAATGTTCCCTACCATATGCAAAAACCGCATGTTTCTAAAAATTCTCGTTTAGCTAATAATAATAACTGATTGTTGAGGTTTTTTTTGGCTGAAAAGGGAGTTGTTTTTCAAAAATGTTCAAAACCTTTTTTCGTGCATCTATACAGGCCTAATTGACGTGTTTGGTGCAAATGTGTTCGAAATCGACCGTGTTCACCTCCCCTACCCCTCCTACAATTATGAAGTCACAGTGAATCTGTTTAAATAATTTAAACGTGTTTGTGAGAAAGAATATGCCAGTTCCTGGTACCGTTTATTTTATTACTGATTATTATTCTTTTTGGATTTAGAATTAAATAAGCTTTCAAACGATATGTCACACAACGATATTTGGGAGTATTTACAAATTTTGAGTTACAGCCAGTTTGATTTTTTCAAAATTGATTTCGAGTGGTTCAACCAAATACCGTTGTGTGGCATATCCTTTGAAAGCTTATTTAATTCTGAATCCAAAAAGAATAATAATTAACATTAAAAAAAGAAATAGTACAACAAAAGGGGGCAAAATCGGCGGGGTTTCGTTGTTTTTTGGCCGCCATTTTTAAACGGTTAAAGATATGGATGTGCAAATTTCACCGTTGGTTTTAATCGAAATGATGAATCACATGACCACCTTCCCATTAAAAAAAAAAAAACAAAGTTAAATTCAAAATGGCTGATAATTTTTTGAAATCTTAATAAGAGATTGTTATTACATAGAGTAGGTTCCTCAATCACATCTACCTTCAAATTTTCCTTATATTATAAGAAATACTAAACCTTTTCCAGACTTTCCGGACACACTATAAGTTAATCTTTACAGGGTGTCCAACTAGAGACAAATGTTTTGTATTTGAGACAGCATGAACGACTACTCTACAGAAAGTGGACGGCTCCCTCCCCCACTGTTAAGCGGGCAGAACAAGCGTCGACAGGATTTACTAAATTCTTTATAAACGTAGGTAACTAACATCGGAAAATATGTCCTCCGGAGGAGGCACGCAAGCAAGAGATATTACAAACACAAAATTCGTCAGGATTATAAATCTATTTTTTTACCGTTTGCACCGTTTCTCTCAGTGTAAGCATTTTTCAAAGCCAGTTTGTGGCTTATCCGCAAGTCGAATTGAAAAACGAATAACATTTTACTAGTAGCAAATTTAATGTTCTACAAGATTGTTCTCTTGATTTTTTCCGTATCTCTAACGGTAAGCTCACAAAATGGCCGCAAACTTGAAATTCGTTAATAATCTTCCAAGGTTTTTGTATTTGAACCATGTTTTTATACGTTTATTCTTTAGATATCTTCTTAAAACCTTATAATTTTATAGAGAGGGAGAGAGAGAGAGAGAAAGAGAGGGGGAGAGAGAGAGAGAGAGAGAGAGAGAGAGCTACCTGCTGTCTTGCTCTTTCCTGCGCTACGTCAGTGTGGCCGCTGTGAGTGAGTTGTGGAGTAGGAGCCGAGATAAGGTACTAATATATTTCGTACAGCTATTCAGCGCCTTCGTGAGTAGACCAATTTCCCAAATTGTCGCTTGAAACCCTAAAACTTAAATTTTATTTTGGAAATAAACTCACGTCAGCGGTTCGGCTGCGTGATCGGATTGTTTCTATTGGCGGATCAAGTTGCAAGTAAATCCTGTTTGGAAACCGTCCAAGATGATTAAGGGGAGGTCCCACTGAAAATGGTCAAACCCCCCCCCAAAAATTGAAATTTATTTTCTTTACTAAAATTTTATTTAGATCTTCCTGTATTAAAAAAACATAACAAATTGATGAAAATATATATAATTCTTGGAGATAAAAATTTTTAAAGTTGAACATGCACATGAATTTTTGGTGAACCACTTCGGGGCTAGCCTTGTATAATCACTGATTATAGTACAAACTCTTATGCTGTGACATTTATTTATACTCTATGGTATATAATATAATACTAGTAGTACTTGTAATCAATATAAATTAAAATGGTGAAATAGGACTATTTATTTTGCCTAAAATATGACAAATATAATTATTTTTAGAAAACGCGCCATTCCCGAAGGTAGAGAAAATGAAGAGTTAGCTTACTAAAAATGCCAAGGCTCAAAACGTATTCGAGATACAGCAGTGAAATTTTGCATGCTTGCTCTTTACACATACAGGCACAAAGTTATGCATGGGCTTTCCATTATCTAAAGTAGTTTGTATTATTTTAAATTTTTACAAAAAAATTACAAAAATTACAAACAAATTTCAAGTTTAAAAATGTGTAGCGATAAAATTTGAAGAAACAATTTAAAATGAATGCATAACTTTGTTGTCAGTATTATACTCTTTCAAATGACACTTCAATAATTAATTATGGTTCTACTACTTATATTTACAAACCCTTAGCGTTTCTTGTGAATTCCTGCAAATCTGCCCAAAAGGGGGGGGGGGGCTAGTTTGCAGGTGGTCAAAATTTTTTAATTTTGTTTCAAGTAGACTAATTAGAGATAGTAAATATTTAAATAGCTCAAAATAATATACCGTTAAGGATTTAGGATTTTCAGTGGAACCTCCCCTTAAGTAAAAATTAAACAATCAGTTTCCGAAGGTGCTTCCTCTGTTGCCGATCACAGAGCGTAGGCCAAACGCTTTGAGCAGTTCAGTGTTCACCTCCAAACACTGAAAACATGGCCGATTTTATACAAGAACATCTGAACAAATAGTTTAATTTAATGTAAATACACTTACAACATGTAGGCTGCGAACCAGACTATCACATGGCTCATTGACGCAATAGTGACGCATTGCTTGTACATGTGATGTGGGCAGTGCATGGATATTTTTATTATATTGGCTATCAACTCATACAAAAGCGAGTGTACGTACATACGTAACAATAAGGTGTCTTAAAAGTCCCCTCCCCCTTTAACTTTTGTGTTTGTTAAAACAAACAAATATCCTTTGGGGAACGATACTAACTTAGCCCAAAGTATCTTTTGAAGCAATCGGAAATTTTGAGTGTCCCCTAAAAATGGGGGATTTTGGAGGCAACTCAAAATTTTTAAATGGGAAGTATGGTCATGTGATACCTCATTTTGAAGGTCTATTTAAGACTAGGAAAATGACACAAAGAAAATAAAAATCGGACCACCCAAAACAAAATGGCGGCCCTAAACGTGTTGAAATAAATCGACATAAAGTTGCTAATATCTCGAAAAGGAAGAGTTTTTAGAAAAATTTCAAGACACAAAAAATGTTTATTTCAAAGTGCTTGACCTGAAAAATTGCTTTCAAATCGATTTCGTAAATTTAATTTTTTACAAAATTTTCTAATTTGTAGGAGTCGACTTAAAATTTACGGTCGACAGCTGATGTCAACCAGGGACGTTGATACAACAAATTATTGGGGGGGAGGCAAAATCTAAAATTTCCCAACAATTTTGACCATATTTCCTAACTTTTGCGTGGGGTTTCCAAACCCGTAAAAATGGGCTCTGGGTAATGTAGTGTGGAATAAATCTATAGTGTGGTACTATAGCTATAAGCTATAAGTACCGGTATTAAATTCTAGTAATCTAAAATCAGAGTTTAATACAGAGTTTGATGTGTAAAATAATCAGAGATTATTATACACATTCTGTGAAAAATCATCAAGATATTATAAATTATTTGATTTATAAATTATTATTATTAAATTTTTAGGTACCTATCGAAAACGTCTATACTTTGTAAACAAAGTTTTACAATACATTTTAAAAATGTATATATCTTTTGATATATAAATTCTATTTTAAATATTAAAAAAGATTTGGATTCACAATAAAATTCTCTATAACTTATTATATTCCTATCCCAATACACAATTAAAATAAATGTCAAATAATTCAAAATAAAAAAATATTCTTCGCCATTTGTCGAATTTGAAATAGTAATTTTTATAGGCCTAATCAGTAAAGGTATTAAAATTTGTTTTAACAACCTAATTTTCTTAAATGGTTATTATAGATATGTTTTCTATATGTGGTTCAAATTTAATTAAAATCGGTTAAATATTTTTAAAGTTATTCAATTTTTACTGAAGACATGAACAAATTTTTCACCGAATAAAGATATTGGAAAGTAATTTTTATAGGCCTAATCA
>JAGFPH010000227.1:33900-54488 GCA_018207615.1 Philaenus spumarius | reverse complement strand
AACTATCCGAACTCCAACTATCCGAACTCCAACTATCCGAACTTCAACTATCCAAACTCCAACTATCCGAATACTAACTCTCCGAACTCCAATTATCCGAACTCTAACTATCCGAACTCAAACTATCCGAACTCCAACTATAAAAAACAGCCTAATCTTTGAGTGACGGATAACTTCGACGTTTAACCGTCTTCAAAAAAATATAAGGTTATCACTTCGACCCGACCGTATTTTGTTCGTGCATAACTTGTACAAGTAACAAAAATGTCCAAACTGTATTGGAAAAATGTCCTCTGTTAAACATAATTTATATCGAGTGAACCTATTATTTGTGCCACCGAAAAATTTTACCTCGCTTTTAGCATTATTAGTAAAACAAAAATACAGGAGTTACGGGTGAAAAGTCCGGAGACGCCCCTGCAACTCTTTAGTGAGTGGGTAGTGATAGTGAAAAGCCAAATTCATAAATTGCTTATTATAGGCTACACCAATTAATTATTACACATAACTTAACTATTATCCTTCATCCAATTTTGTTTACAGTTACACCAACCGATATTGAATCAAAAGCGCTACAAAAAAGGTATCTTGACATTTTTATGTTAAAATGTACGGTTTTTGAGTCATTAAAGTTTGAAATAGTCAAACCCCCACCATTTTTAAACGCATTATTGGATACAATAGCTTATTCCCCTTGAGATAGATCAATGTTAGGTTAAACTTCATGCCAAGTTTGAACTCAATCAGTCAAACATTTCTCTAGATATGAATTATTTTGTAAAAAAAAACAACATGGCGGCTAGACAGAAAACGGAACATTTTTGGACCTATGTTTACTGGAAATTTTCATCTTATTTTGATGTCGGGAATCGCGCCCTGAATTCTTGGAATTTTTTCTGAACACCCCGTGTATATATTTTGTATGGCGCCCCAAAACGTGTTCTGGGGACCATGATCGGTGCTCATTTATTACTCCCGACGTTTTATCTCACCGTAAGCTTTGGTCACTCCAATAACTCATCTCTCCTTTCCACCCTTCATCTTTCTAAAACTACTCCTTTTTGGGGGGGACTTGGATTTAAAACAAAAATAATTTCTTTAGATTTTGTTGAGTGTGAAATAGTGGAGTTTCAGTTGAAACCAAGCCTATTAAAATGCATTACATGTTTCTGAAACAAATGTTAAGCCCACACTTGTGTCTATAATATGAACAAACATCACTGCGAGACTCAAACATAGACTATCGACCTTGCAAACGTTTTATATAAAACCTAAAAAATATCATTCATTAAGTACATCACTAATACAATATTAGCTTTTATCATAACTAGTGGAACCGGCAATGCTTCCCTATTGATTGATTTAATTTTAACGTTAGTAATTACATTTTCATCACTCCGTACCGAAAGTAAAGTAGCTACTTTCGATGTCAGCTGGTAGCAACGAAAACGATCGTTTCCCAAGCTCTAATTTAGAGCAAGGGAAAAACGATCAGCTGATTTTCCCTTGCTCTAAATTTGTTTTCCCTTGCTCTCAATTAGTTTTCCATTTGCCCGCTACGCGCTCTGACGTCGCTTTGCCGTTTATTCTTACAATTTATATCAGCTGTTCAATACCAACTGCACAATAAACATAACCTTGAACTTCTAATTGTTACGTTGTTATGTAGGCTTATTATAGTAAATTTGTTATTATAAAAAAATGTTAATTGAGAAATATAATAGTTTGCATTTTACTGAGGTTTCTTCTTCAGCATTGTGTGTATTTTTGCGTCGTGATGAAAAGTACCGTTCATAACTTGTACCGAAAGTGATTTTCCGGCACTTGCTCCAATTATTTGGGCGCGCACCGGAAAGTGCCACTTTCGGTACTAGTAATGAAATATACTATTAATCTCTTTGACTTGAATAATCGTATTGCAAAATGTTTTTTTTTTTTGTATACCACTTATTAGGGGAAACCCCTGCGTGCTCGGCACGCCAACACCGTTGGAACCTTACATACACATAATCATGTTATGTTTCCTTTATAATAAAGGTGTAGGATTAATAATAATAACCCCAAAGCTAAGATGGTAAATAATGTTAAATGTTCAAATCAAAATATTTCGTATATTTTATAACAGCAGTTATAATAAAGGTTAAAAGAACCGGCAAGGCTCAGGTCTACACTTTAATAAAAACCTAACCTAAAAGTTAGAAACACAAATAATTGCTTCAAAGTTTGAAATCAGCTATTAATGGAAATATCAGAGCAAACAGCTGTTCCATCTGTTATTTTATTCAATTGGTTGCTATGGTAATAAATGCAAATAATTTTAAATTCAAGAAATAGGCCTATGTGTTGGTCTATCAATCTAGGCCTAAACTAAGAATGTTTTCCGACTAAATTTACAAATATTGAAATAACAAATGTTTTTATCGAAATTAATTATAGGCTATGTTACTCAGAGATAGTGTAGCTTGTTGTTATTATTAGTAAAACTATTTTTTCTGGCGTAGGCTAGCGAAACTGCCCCGACATTTTGTTTGAACTCAATCAGTCAAACCGTTCTCTAGATATGAATTATTTTGTACAAAAAACAAAATGACGGATATCTGGAAAAGGAAGCGTTTTCAGGCTATGTTTGTATGCACTTTTTTCTTCCTTTTTGAATGAGGAACCATATCCTAAAGTCCTGAAAGGTTTTTATTACACCGTATATACAGAGGTGCTGAAAATTCCGCAGACACTCATATGTAAATGTTTAGTGAGTGGGTAGAGGACAGCCAAATTAATAAAACGTTTATAAGGCATAAAAATGTACTTTTTACGTATGGGGCAACTTTGCCCTCTAACATTCAAAACTGTCATTTTTTGAGGTTCTCAAATTTGTTTGATATAGACCACTATCGTGTGACCCCTTATTTTAAAAGTATTAATAAAAAAAGACCACCATTTGCAGTAGGGTTAAGATAGAGACATCTAGTTTTAGTTTGTTATTTTTTAAGGATGGAAGGAAACTATGTTTTCAATAGTACAAGGAAACAGAAGGCTTACTGCATTATAAGTCAAACATCTGGTGTTACATACCTACATTGTTTCCTTTAGTTGGTAAAATAAAAATTTGTTTGAAATGTTCACTATTCATTATTTAAATATTAATGGTGAAATTACAAGGCATGCCAAAATTCAAATTATTGGGGATGGTCATGTCTATTAGACCTCTGTCTTACATTGCAGCCCTTCTAATTTATTATAACATGATTGTATAAGAAAAGCTATTTAACACGTTCACTGCTGCCGGTATGAAATCGTACCAGACGCGCTCCACGCCTCATGCGGCCGGTACGAAATCATACCGCTTTGTATTGTAATACACAATGCATTGCGTGCATCGCACGCCAACCCCCGTGTTGGGAGTATTTTCAATGCATAATGAATTGCGTGCTTCGCACCGCGCACGCCAGCTTCCGTATTGGGAGAATTTTCAATACAAAATGCATTGCGTGCTTCGCATACCAACCCCCGTATTGGGAGAGTTTTCAATACAGAGAGCATTGCGTGCTTTGCACACCAATTTTAAGACTCTGTGCTATGGACGCACATGTGCATCCGCTTTAAAATATTAGTGATTATTACATAGAAAGGTTCAAAAGTAAAAAATAACATAATTTCTACTAATTTAGGCTATAAATATAAATAAACGGTACCAGGAACTGGCACATACTTTCTCACAAATATATTAAAATTATTAAACAGATTCACTGTGACTTCATAATTGTAGGTGGGGTAGGAGAGGTGATATTAAAGTAGGAGATTAACTAGCCTAAATATTATTATTATTAGCTAGAGGGAAAACTATTCGATCAATTTCGAACAAATTTGCACAAAACACGTCTATTAGGCCTGTATAGATGCATGAAAAAGTTTTTGAAAATTCTTGAAAAACAACCCCCTTTTTGGCCAAAAACTCCCACAAATCAGTTATTATTATTAGCTAAACAAGAATTTTTAGAAAGGTACGGTTTTCTGAATATGGTAGGGTACATTTAAAGGGCTACAAACAAGCCAAATTTGATCAAAATCGTTAGAGCCGTTTTTTTATAAAAAAATAATAACTGATTTTGTGGGTTTTTTTTGGCCAAAAAGGGGGTTGTTTTTCAAAATCTTTTTTCGTGCCTCTGTACAGGCGTATTGTATGGATGCATGAAAAAGTATTGGATAAATTTTGAAAAACAACCCCCCTTTTGGCCAAAAAACTCCCCAAAATCAGTTATTATTTATTATTATTATTATTACTAGCTAAACAAGAATTTTTAGAAAGATACGGTTTTGTGCATATGGTAGGACACATTAAGGACTACAAATAAGCCAAATTTGATGAAAATCGTTAGAGCCGTTTTTTTATAAAAGAATAATAACTGATTTTTTGGCCAAAAAGAGGGTTGTTTTTCAAAATTTTTAAAACCTTTTTTCGTGCATCTATACAGGCGTATTGTAAGGATGCACAAAAAAATGTTTTTGAAAAATTTTGAAAAGCAACCCCTTTTTTGGCCAAAAACTCCCAAAAATCAGTTATTATTATTATTATTATTAGATAAATAAGAATTTTAGAAAGATACTGTTTTCTGAATATGGTAGGGTACATTAAGGGCTACAAACTAGCCAAATTTGATCAAAATCGTTAGAGCCGTTTTTTTATAAAAAAGTAATAACTGATTTTTTGGGGGTTTTATGGCCAAAAATGGGTTGTTTTTCAAAAATTTTCAAAACTGTTTTTCGTGCATCTATACAGGCCTACTTGTCATGTCTGGTGCAAATTTGTTTGAAATCGATCCAATAGTTTTCGCTCTAGCTTTGTATACATACAGACATACATACAGACATACTACAGACATACAGACAGACATTGTGTAAAAACCACTTTTTTGAACTCAGGGATCCCAAAACGGATATTTCCACAAAAATCTCAACATCGATTTTTTTTTGCAATCACTATACTTTCTCTATACTTTAGGATAGTGAGAAAGTAAAAATAAAAGATCAGCTCCTAGCATAGGTAATACAAAATTTGCGTAGCAGTGAACGTGTTAAAAAAAATGTAATGTGAATCAATAAATTTGATAAACTAACTAAATGTGTCTTTATAATATAACATCAAATGGTACACACTAACATTATAGTAGTCCTTACAATTGTCTTATATTGTATATGATATTTAAAGGTATTTACCTATGTTTAAAAGTAATAAAAATTATTATCATTATATAGCGACATAGCCTACATTTTACTTTGGCAATGGCTGAAAAGAAATAAGTAATATTAAGTCTTTGGCGTTCTTTATAAATTTCTGAATATCTAAAAATTTACAGAAATGGAAATGTTATTAGAAACCTCTAGGCCAACTTTGTTTTAGCTCACAAAATTATTTCCAAATCCCAGTGCCTCAAAAAGTATATAGGTGGAAAAGGTTTTGAAAATTTTCTACTGTATAAATATCTAGGTCAAATGTTACATAATTTGCAAAGGACTTTTACAAGTAGCCTAGACATTTTGAAAAAAAAAGATCCGACTTTGCCCTATTGGTGCTGTTTCAAGATGGCGGCCCTAAACATTCAACACTTTGTATTTTTATTTACAATCACTGGACGAATTTATACTAAGAAACCAAAGTTTTACACATTGCTAATAACATACTAATATTTCAAACAATGGGACCTTTCCACAAGTTTTCCAAAATTTCAAATGTCAGAATAGGTCAAACCGTGCACAGTAACTTAGATATTCATATAAAACTTGATGTAGGCCAATTATATTTTTGTATGAAAATAAGAGCCATTTTATCTGAATGGTTTTTTGAACCTTAGAGACAAAATTGTTTGGTATATTCTGCTTTCTGCGCAGTAGACATTCAAATAAAACAAGATTTATCGTAAGAACTCATTTATGATGGGAAAAATCTACTATAGATTAGGATAGATAGAAAAAAAGGAATCAATTTTTATTTTCTTGGCATCCAACGCTCCACTGTTCCACACTGATCTGCAAATTATCTGCTCTACTTTGTATCGTCAAATTTAATTTTGATACCTGATGTATTTTAAGTTTATAAGTAAGTGTTCAATGACCTAAATAAAATCAGAACAAATGTGTTGTTTATTATAGTACTGTATTATAGTTTAATATAGTTTATTGCACATGTCCAGGAATTAAAAATAAAAACTAACCTAAGTATTTGTTTTGGCTTTTACTTCTTTAACTGTAACAATTTACTAACTTATTTTCTTTTAATTCACGTGTTTGTTTTAAAGAAACAATTCAGAGAGAACAATTATTATTTTTATAAATGCCTTGCACTTTACTACTAAATAGAAATGGGGACTTAAAAAGGGAAAATATAATGAAGTAGGTACCCGTACCTAATTATATCTTTTGGTATGATAAATCCTGTATAAAAACACTTAACATATTTCTTGCATTTATAATCTACCTATTTTTCTATAAAGAGAAAGCTATGGTAAACCACCATTTGTAATATAACAAAATTCATAAAAAGTAACATATTATAGGCTAGATCTACCTTAAAACAGACTTCTTCACAAATTCTTCAGAATTATAATTTGAACAACTTCAATAGCTTCTGAGGGTTTGTTCGCTGCATCTACAGAGTGTACACAATTCACTTATAATAGTTCAAACACAAATACTATCTAAATCAAAACAAATTATTAAAATAAATCAACTAACAATAAGTTTAACTTAGCATTGTTTACAAAATACAAACAGGCGACTCATCTGGGCTTGACAAAGCCTTTATAATAATCATCGTTTTATACTAAAAACTGATATAATACTACGGTACTAATTTTCTATAGTATTATATACATTAATAAGAAGGTTTGATTGGTAGTTATAAACATGAGTACGTTATAACTAAATAGGTTTTACATTTGAGTGAATTCAAAGTAGAATATTTTCCCCGTTTTATGATCACAACTTTGGTAAAATCAAAATGATATTGAATTTAACCTAAATTTAAAACATTATACTATTACAAATTACTATTTTTCCTATGGATTGTTCTTGAACTGAAAATCACAATTTAGTCAGCCTCACTCTATTTAACGGAGTTTCTCGAAAACACCTAATCTAAGAGGCAACTAACTCACTAGTGAAAGAAAGTTGATGTTTCCCTCCATTTTGAAGAGTAAGTTAATTTAAATAAGTAAAAACGGTTAGAATAATTTGAATTATTGTTTTAGGTATTGTTTGGTATTGAAAAATTTAGTGTTATTAACATGTTAAGTTGTTTGAATTATTGTATTAGGTAAGTTAACACAATATATAAAGGTGGTTAGAAATAAGTTAGATTTTATTTTTGATTATAATACGAGTTAAATTTTGAAAATAGCCTAGGCCTAGGCTATGTAGCTAGGGACGTTGCATTGCGATACCGCCAATTATCCGATACTCGGTATCGGTATCGTATCGGAACTGCGGTATCGATACCACTAGAATATCGGATTGAAAGTATCGATACCGTAAGTATCGAATAAGTAAAGTATCGAATTAATTATTTTCGCAAGTTTACTATCGGACCCTAGGCTAACTTATGGCAATAGAAATGCAAGAATAATAATAAACAAAACCTAAAAGGTTATAACCTATAGTATTTAATCACAGTATGTTTACCTGTATTCAACATTTAACAGTAGAATGTAAAACAATGTCGTTGTCTGCAAAAAATATTAGGCTAGGGTCGAAAAACTTACGCTAAGAGTTTTATTAAATATTACTTATTTAATAATATTAAATATTCTTGTAAGCCATAGAGCAGTAATAATAATAAATAATAAACGCCAGACTACGTGACAACTAACTGACAATAGAAATAATAGAATAGAGTGATTTAGACATAGACGAATAGACCCAATAGTGACAATGACCAATGAGCAATGACAAGTAGGAAAAAGACAACCGACAATGCGGAGTGATCTGTGATCTTTAGCAGAATGGTTGCTGCTGAAAAATGGGGAATTAAAATGTGTTTAAATTCCATAGCCTTGTTTTTTTCAAACAAACATGAAATTTACCTTTACAATGGGTTTAAAAATAAATATATACACATTTTAAGGAAGAAGTACTTTTTCGATACGATACTGCATATTTTCTTTCGATACCGATAAAATATCGAATGATTCGATACCGATATCGATACTACTGGTATCGAAAAAAAGTATCGATACCTCGATAGTATCGCAACGTCCCTATATGTAGCTACTGCATAAATGGATTTTCATTTGGGTGGATTTAAAAGAAAATCGAAAATACACAAATTGATAGTTTACCTCAATATTATAATAACAAAAGTAAATATATTTTGGTAATTATTATTGTTTATTTGGTTGGTACTTTTACTAGTTGAATTAAATCTGTGGAAGGTGCTGCATCGTTGTCGTGTTAGGAATGAATACGGTTCTTTTGAGAATTAATTACTTTACTGTAGGCCTAGAGGCTATTGACATTAAGTTGTAATAGCCCCTCTCCCCTACTATCACTATTTAAAGGTTAACTTTAGTTGAGCTGCTATAGAGACAAAAAAATAATAGGGTAGGCTATCTTATAAATTGGTGTAGCTTATCAGCAATTGGTTTTTTTTTGCATTATGTGAGTAAAATATTTAACTACAGTTAGGTATGTCCAATGTTATTAATTAATTTATTAGTTTGGTAGGTTAGAATCAATTTTTGTTTCATAAAGTTTCCAAAATGTCTTAAGTTTGGAAAGATTTCTATGTAAAATATAGCCTAAGTACACTTTTAACCTTTTTTGAATCTTGTTAAAATTCAAATAGGCTAGGCCTAAACTATTTATAGCTGCATAAGTTTACTATTCGGCCCTAGGCTGATATTTTTGCAGACAACGTCACATTGTTTTACATTCTACTGGTTATTGTTGAATACAGGTAAACATACTGTGACAATACTACAGGTTAGAACCTTTAGGCTATTTTTGTTTGTTTTATTATTCTTGCACTTCTGTAGCCTAGGGTCGAATAGTAAACTTGCTCCCTATTTAGCCTATAGGCAAGTCGTGGTTTAAAACAAACAAAAATATAGGCCTAAGGTCAGGTGTCCTAAAGTAAATTTACACCAGGTTTTGCTTAAATTGTTAACATTATTCCGATGAATTTTTATGGTTACTATATTTTAATTAAGGTTTTATTTATTACTTACTGACCTTATAAAAGAGCGGTGCAGTATCACAAAGACGAATACAACTTCCAACCCAGTGTGGCTGAATTGCTGCAGTATTAACCTACAATGCCAACCTATAAATAAACAACACCTGATCCTAACTAACTTACAGTTGCCAGCTACAGTATGACACCACTAGGCTACTTAGGAAACTAAAACGTCTAGAAGTTGACATTGCAATTTTGCCAGAGCTGCTATGTAGACCTAGCCTATAGTTAATTTACGGGAACATGTTCTATAATCATAATTTTATTTATATATAAAAGTAATTACCTTTCTTTTATAATTTCCGCTCACAGATCGTCACCAAGTGAATTAATTAAGAAAAGGACTGTGAGCGGAAATTATAAAAGAAAGGTAATTACTTTTACATATATATATATATATATATAACCAGTCCATAGGGCAAAAACAAAAACAATATAATTTTATTGTTTCAGGGGAAAGGATCGTGTTTAGCTTTGCAATAATTGGTACCGACATGGAATCTTCTGCATTTAGCTTTCTCAGCGTATTGTTGTCATGGTATTTCATCTTGCCAGCTCTATGTGGGGTTTTGTACTGGCATTTTACTAAAACATACAACCATTGGAAAAACAGAAACATTTATCATCTTGAGCCAGTTATTTTATTCGGAAATATAAAGGACAGGGTATTGTTCCGTCAGTCGTTCCATGAGTTCCAACTCAGTGTGTACAAGAAGTTAAAAGGACACAGAATTGCTGGTAAGTTAATTGTGTTTACCATGATGTAAGGTATATAAATTGGATTTGAATATGTGTAGTATTTTGATATTGGAGTGTTTATAGATTTTGATAATAATGTATAACTTACTAGTGGACCCGCCAATGCTTCGCTATTGCTATTGCTTGATTTGCCTAACCTAAAATTATATTCAGTTTTTGATCCAAATCAGTTGTTGATCAAAATCAGCTGTTTTAAGCTTTTCATACGAACAGCTGTTTTTTGTGCCCCTGATAAAAATCTTTCTTCTTCTTCCTTAAGATTGACCTTCCATAAGATTTACATTGAAACTTTGAGGGCCACTGGGGCGTAGCCCTAATGTCCTAGGACCTTGGTAAATGGCCTAAAACCTTCCCTGGGTTAACCTGTGTAACTATGCAAAATTTCAAAGCAATCGGATGGACGGTTTGGTAACGCATAAAGGACAAACAGACATAAGTTACATTGAATTTTATATATATATAGAATAGATATGTGCAAGAAGTCATGGAAAATATTTATTGACTTGAAAGAAGAGGTTAGGTTAGGTGGTGTACTAAAATTACATGTGTAGGCTTAATTAGATTTACTTAAAATAAAAGAAACTTGTAGGCCTATCTTATCTTGCAGTGATATTTAACTTACAGTCTAGTTCATTTCTGCTATATCCATTCATTTTATAATGCGTTTTCCATTCCGTTATCATCCTGTCATTAGTGGATAACATTGCTAACAAAAATGTTACCGGCATATGGAACAAGATTCAATTGGTATACAACAATGATAATATTCACTAATAATAACAAACATTTGCAGGCCTACATAATAATTATTAAAATTTTTGTTTTTGATTTTTTCGAAACAATTTGCTTAATAACTTGGAATCCGTTGCATTTAGCTGAAAACGTGTCCTATACTTTTTTGTTCGTCAGAAAAGTACCTTTCAAACGGCATATATGACTTCTATTTTATCGCATAACATATGCTGAAAATTTGTCTAAACAATGAAGCGTTGCACAGCGAGTCGTTATGGCAACAATGTAATTTATATAGGATCCGAAAAGTAATAGAGCTGCCTTATAACTATTTAAGTAGCAAATGTAACTATTGTAATTTTGAATGTATATGTAAATAAATTCTAGCTTTTTTATGGGGTATTTGTTTAAATCGTAGTAATAATAAATACTCCCAAACGTAATAATAAATAAAATAGATTATAGATAAGACTCCATTCAGTAATTCTAAATGTGTGTTTCTTGTTTTATTCTTTTTTTTATTGATTTCGTCTACCTCATAGAAAGACGGAAATTATACAATCATATCAATGAAGAGGAAGCATGAATTGGTTGATGCTACGGCTGATCCAGTGGTGGCTTCGTTTGTATGGGACCTGTGTTTTGTCTAAACAATGAAGCGTTGCACAGCGAGTCGTTATAGCAACAATGTAATTTATATGGGATCCGAAAAGTAATAGAGCGGCTTTATAACTATTTAGGTAACAAATGTAATTTTTTTATGTATAGGTATGTAAATAAATTCAAGCTTTTTTAGTGCTATAAAACTTTTATTTCCGTTTTAAAATCAGTGATATGAGACACACTTAAGGCATAACTGTAAGATAAATTTCAAACATTAAGTACAAAAATGAAAAACAACAGAATGTACAGTACAATCAATATCATTCCAATTTAGTATCAAAAATCCATATCCTATACATTATCAAATACAATAATTTCAGTCATAATATCCAAATAAAATAATATCTTGCTGTCGTATGCAATAATATCTAAATAGTTAGTGTAAATTCACTTGTGATTTACCGATCACTGTCGGAGCACTGTCCTTCAAATACACAAAGTTTCGTACATCGCATTCCCATTTTAACACATTTACAAGATGTGCATCGACCATTGCAGTTGTTTCCCAATAGTATATACAGGTTGGTCACATGTAATCTCGGGTGTTTATTTCCATTTAATTTTGCTGTAGCCTTTACTATGATATGACAAACCATCATATGACGTACCATTGCTGCCGTCGCAATTTCGACATTTAAAAGTGGAAGCAATGACGCATTTTACACCTTAAAAACACCTGGTTCATTTTGTGCATGAAAAGCAGCAAGCGATACTCTAGGCACATGCTCTATTCCTTGTATGTCTTCATTATGCAATCTACCCACTACAGAATTTAGCCAAGGATTTAAAACTTTCCTAGGGATAAAGGCTGGATCATGGTCAGTCTACTGTGTATTGACAGTTGGCAAATATGTGTCACTTGTAACTTTACCAGTTGTAGGAAGAGTAGTGTAATATTCAAGGAGGCCATTGACAATTTGTTTGTCCCACTGCTGGATACGAATGCTGTCATCGTCAATCTCCATACTTGCTTCACTGTGAGGATGTTGAATAATCGTAACACTTGAACCATGGAAAGAAGTAACGGCAGTAGAAGAAGACTGATTGTGATCAATGTTATCTATTGCAGATGTTACAAACACAGTGGGACACAACTTTGGTGGGTAAACACCATCCTCCATATATTGTTTACACAACACATTTGTAACCGTGGCTGATACTTCTTTGATGAGACACCAGAGTCAATATTGGGACCATCTAATAACATACGCACAAAATGTAAAAGAACGCAGGTACAGATATGGAAGCAGTAAATGCATTCTTGAAGGATCGTTCAAATTGAAAGCTGTCTTCGTAATATACCTACTGCCCGTCCCAGACACATACCATCACTAAAGTTATTAAATGCACAGGCATCGCGAATGGCATCGCCGATATCCTCTTCGAACCTGAAATAATTTCACGTCCCGACTTATCTGCTTTCAGACCAGGTATAAATGCTAATAGTTGTTCCTTAAGACGCGTTCTAGTGATATTCCTTTCGTCAGATAGTATTCCTATATTCATCATGCGCTGAGACATTAATTGTGTAAGAAAAGGCAGTTAAAACACAGGAGAAGTACTGCTAGATGAGTTTAATCATGCACGTATTGAACCAATTCCGTTATAACTGTATCATAAACAACTTCTTCAGGATTATAGTAATCTTCTCTTCGAGAACGTTCAGCAGCTCTTGCACGTGTTAGAAATCGAGTATAGCATATTTTGTGATATTTAGCTTCTAATGCTACCAAATCTGTTGACGATAACTTCTTCAATAGTTTTTAATCTTTTAATTGTAGAGCATGACTATGAATTGTAGGCCCGATACCCAGCGTTGATGCAGTCACAATTTTGTCTCTACCTTCTCCTTAATCACAAAACAGACACGCCTTTTTCACATTAGAACAAAATAATGATGATCGTGTTAATTTTGATGAAGATGGAGTTTGGTCTGAGCAATGGGGACGTCCTCTCTGATTCTTTTCACCACATAGTCTTTCTGCCTTTTTGGATATCATATTTGTTCTTGCAAGATTTGTGATAATTTTCATTTCATTTCATTTCATTTATTATAGCCGTTGACAAAGTTACAATTTGTATGGCCAAGTCATTTTTTGGTTTTAAAATAAATAAAATTACAAATTACAACCACATACCAATAACATATTTAAAACAATCAAGATATAATAAACGTTAATAAATTAAACTTTACAAAATATTCAAAAACAAATATACAAACACAGAAACAAATTATATAAATGATCAAGCAGGAAATCACACCCAATCACAAAACAGAGAGTCAATGCAGAAACTCCTCCACAGAGTAAAAAGATCCAGACAACAAAAGTTGTCTAAGGCTGTTTTTAAAAGATGTATAATTTTGTAAACTTTTAATACTTTGGGGGAGCTTATTCATCAATTTAGCACCTGCTTGTGAAGGAAGTTTACTGTACACATTTAACCTGTGCTGTCTAGCACGATAATTACAAGCTTGTCTGGTGCTGTAGTCATGTATGTCCATATTCTGGACATGATCACACTTAAATTTAAAATACAGCAACACTTCAAGTATGTATATACATGGAAGTGTAAGCACTCCAATCCTCCCAAAAGCATTTTTACAAGTTTCTGTTTGCTTCAGTCCTGCTTTTAGCCGAATGGCCTTCTTTTGCAGGACAAAAAGTCTATGCATATTCTGAACTGATGAGTTTCCCCACAGGAGAATTCCATAGTTCAGATGTGGATATATAAGCCCATAATAAGCAGTTAATAGAATAGACAAATCACAATACAATTTTAAATTTCTTAGTGCAAAAATACCAGAACTAATCTTTGCACTAATACCGCTAATTTGGTCATTCCAGGATAACTTATTATCTATAATAAGACCCAAGAACTTGACTGAAATCACTTCTTCAAGCAAATTGTCACCCAAAATGACACTTGGTGTCTGATTTTGGCTTTGTTTATTATTAAAATACATATACTTTGTCTTGGCTGGATTTACTGCCAAATTATTCTCTTCAAAGTATTGACCTGTTGCATTGACTTGTAAAAAAGCCTCAAGTTCCAAATTTTCAACTGAGTTTGCTTTCATGCTCAAAGTTGTGTCATCGGCAAACTGAATTAGGCTATCCACATGTATAGATGATGACAAATCATTAATGTAAATTAAAAACAACACCGGACCGAGAACTGATCCTTGAGGGACACCATATCTCAGTTTGGTCTGATTAGACAGCCTACCTGCAACATTAACATGTTGTGTTCTGTTATTAATAAATGAGTTTAACCACATTAGTGGTATACCTCTAATACCAAGCCTTTCACATTTATTAAGCAACAAACTGAAATCGACACAATCAAATGCTTTGGATAGGTCTAGAAAAATACTCATTACTTTATTTTTCCTCTCAAGACCCTCCACTAAAAAGTCCATTAACTCGACTATAGCATCTATTGTCGATTTACCTTTTTGAAAGCCATACTGGCCACTGTAAAGGATATTACATTTGTTTAAAAATTCAAGTAGTTGCTTTAAGAAAAGTTTTTCAAAAATTTTACTGAATACTGGCAGTAAAGAAATAGGTCTGAAATTGTTAATATCATCTTTATTGCCCTTTTTAAACAATGGAAGGACCTTAGCAGACTTCAGTCTGGATGGAAATTTCCCTTCAGAAAACGAAGAATTAATTAAAACCTGAAGAGGTCTGATCAACTCTTCAGAACACTGTTTAATGATCCAAGGTGAAACGTCATCAATATCAGTTGTTCTTTTATTTTTCATTTTCCTAATCACCTCAATGACATCCTCAACACACACAGGCGAAAGAAACATAGATGACCTCCCACACGTTCCATAGCCCGACACAGAGTTGTAAAAGTTATGTTGAGTCATACTTTGACTGAAGAAATCATTAAAAACATTGGCTATGCAAGATGGCTCAGTATACCGTACACCATCGATATTTAACTTAATATCACTGCTATTGTAATTTTTATTACGAAAAGTATTTATAATCTCCCAAGAAGTTTTGCTAATATTGTCAGAATTGCTAATTTTTTTAGACAATTCGTACGATTTTGCTGCAATTATTACACGTTTGTAAATCTGTTTATACCTTCTATAGAACTGTTTAAAATGATGGTTATTAGTGGTCTTATAAACCTCATAATAAAACTTTAACTTATCCCTAGAAACAAGGATACCCCTTGTTAACCAATTAGAATTTTTGGTCTGTTTATTTCCTATTTTTATTTGTTTCAAAGGGCAAGCTACATTCAGAGAAAAAATAAAAGACTCAAAGAAGTAATCAAACTTTTTATCCAGGCCAACGGAAGAATTGAGACACTTCCAATTTTCATTTTTCAATAGGTATTTTAAAAGATTCACATTCTCTGGGGAACAATCCCTAACCCTCCTAAAAACATTATTCGTAGGAATGGGTGAGAAATCAAAAACATCAATCGCCTGTGCATAATGGTCAGAAATCCCCGACGGGATAATTTTTACCGATAAATTTTCTGAAGCTATATTGGATATAACATTGTCAATTGCTGTTGCAGAGGACCCCATCACCCTGGTGGGAGAGTTAATGCACCACCCAAGACCGTGAGTCGCCAAAATATCCCTCAGTCCATCTATTTGCTGCATGGACTATTAGTTTTTGTGAAAGACCACTTTTCTTATATCTCTTGGAATCTCATCATATTCAGCAAAAATAGTAAGATTCCTTGCCATTATTAAATAACCTTCATACTTCGGAATGATTAAGCGCTCTTTTGAATGCTTCTGGTCCCATACAAACGAAGCCACCACTGGATCAGCCGTAGCATCAACCAATTCATGCTTCCTCTTCATTGATATGATTGGATAATTTCTGTCTTTCTATGAGGTAGACGAAATCAATAAAAAAGAAGAATAAAACAAGAAACACACATTTAGAATTACTGAATAGAGGCTTATCTATAATCTATTTTATTTATTATTACGTTTGGGAGTATTTATTATTACTATGATTTAAACAAATACCCCATAAAAAAGCTAGAATTTATTTACATATACATACAAAATAGAAGTCATATATGCCGTTTGAAAGGTACTTTTCTGACGAACAAAAAAGTATAGGTCACGTTTTCAGCTAAATGCAACGGATTCCAAGTTATTAAGCAAAATGTTTCGAAAAAATCAAAATCAAAAACAAAAATTTTAATAAAGTTAAAAATATTTCTGTTATTATGAAACAAACAATAATGTCACATATACCACTGGAAAGCGCGTTTTCTCCTGATTAATAATCACTAACAATATAGGTTAATATAAAAATACAAACCCGAGTTATATAGGGAAATGTAGAAGCGTGTCACCCAACTTTGGCGGCCATTTTGATTACGTCATCAACACCACTAGAGGGCCAGGAAAATTTGTGTCTCGGGCTTTTTAGACTCGTCTACCCATGTACTATCTAAATCCAAAAGGGCGCATTGGTTGCCAGATGTGAAATATTTTGGTATAATTTTCAGCTAACTCACCCCACTAGAATAATAAAAATAAAAAATAGCCTTAAGTTCTAACCTATAGTGTAATTAGTCACAGTATGTTTAGTTGCTAGGTCACTACTAAAAGTAGTACAGTAGAGTCCCGTTAATCCGAACTAATTGGGACCGAACACTGTTGGGATTAGCGGGAATAGGCGGATTTCATAAATAATATCAACGTATTGACATGTTAATGGGTAAATAATGTGCGGGGACATCTGCTAATGTCAGCTCTATACATCGGCTTGTGAACAGGTTCAGTGAAAGTCGGAAAGGAAATGCATTTCCTTCGATGACTTATAGCGCCGAGACATTACCTACCCCTCACCCTTACGCGTTTCAAACATATTTATGAATCACTGCACTGAGCAATAGTCTAGTCGTATCTAGTTCAGTGTTTACTCTAGGGACCGTGTGCGCTTATTGCAAATTTATTGTAAATCTTTGTTCCGTGAGTGTTGAGTTACTTTACCGATTCACTGTACCTCTTTTATTTGTTCGTAGTCTTTGACGTCAACTGTTAAACATTAATGGCAAGTAAACGAAGTCATGCTTCGTGTACTTTAAATGAAAAACTTGAAGTGTTAAAAAGATTGGACAATGGACAATTAAATTATCACAAACGTCTTCTTAATTTCTTCTGCTTTTTAAGTTTAAAAAATAGGTATTTTTTCTGAAATATGTTCGGAATAGGCGGATTTTTGGTTTAGCGGGGTTCGGATTAGCGGGACTCTAAGTACTGTAAATAATAAAAATCATACTAAAAATAGTAGCCTCCGTATAATCCGTTTGGTAAGTACCGAAATTTTCAATATTATTAACTTTACTTTTCAAATCGATTCACATATACATGTTTTCTATGGTAATGTTAACTGATCCAGGTTTTTACGAAGGAAGGAAACCCACGCTGATGTGTTTGGATCCGGACATTATACGACACGTACTTGTCAAGGACTTTGAACACTTTGTGGATCGTTCGACGTTGAAATTCCGTGATTCTCCGTACATACAACAGATGCTGATCAATCTGAAGGGTGACTATTGGAAGGCCGTGAGACATTTGATGACACCGGCGTTCACTTCGGGAAAGTTGAAAGCGATGCAGGTGTTGGTGGAGGGTGTTTCAGGACAGCTGTTTGGTTATCTGGAGAAGACTATAGAAAAGAATGGTGAGAGGCTAAACTAATTGATTCATGTTTTGGTTTTGTAATAGAATGATACAAGCAATGAGCGTTTCTAGGATGTATAGGCTACATTTAGAAAGTATAAATACCGTTGCTGGATGCGTGGTGAAATAATTTAGTTTGTGGAACATATACAAACTACAGTAAGACCTCGATAATCCGGCATGCTCGGGGATCCGGTGGTGACGGATTATTGAATATGCCAGATTATCGAGGTCTTCCTTTAAAATGGTTTAAACAGGGAATAAACTATAAATAAACACACATGTACTATATATGAACTTGTAAATTACATGTTGAAACTACGTAAAATTAACTGTGTAGAGAGATTGCCGCTATGGGCCTCAGGTAGGCACGACTCCATTAACCTTTGTTGTTGGCTTCCGTTAGTCAGTACAGTACGTGGTGGGGGTTTGCTATTTTTACTCCATCGTGTCACGAATTCTTCTAACCCCTTTCGCTTCCAAACCGTGCAAAGCCAGGGTGTCTACTGGTCACTGAAAAGTCGCGGATTTTAGTAAGGGATCACGGAAGTCTCGGAAAAGTCATGTATTTTGTTGAAAGGTCATGGAAATAAATTTTTAAAGCCTAAAACAAAATCATTTTGTACATAAAATATTTATAATATAAGCTCTCTGAGCGCTGGATTGTAACAAATATAAAAAAAAAAGGTTCCGTACACCTACACTATCGTGCGAGTGACACGCTGATGTTATAATTGCAATCATAGCCCCGGGCTTCAAGATGATAAAATATTTTTCCTATAATAACCTGATTAATATTTTATAAGACATATCTAGCCTTTAAAATAATTTTGAGCATATATGAAGCGGAGTAATTATGTGTTTTATGTTGTTTCAATGTCTTTTTTGCCGAAACATAAATATAAACAGGAATAGTGTTCGGTAAACAAAGGAGTATGGGCGTGGTAGGGAACAGCGGAGCAGATAAGTTGCGGCGTAGTGATGCGCGATTGTTTGATGCTCGAGATGTTTGAACAATCGAGACAATTGGCTAAAACATCACGCAATCGCGTATCACTAGTTGGGTGTATTACCATAGATTATGAATAATAAAATAGATCATGCATGCATACGGCGGCTTTGTGGCGAAAATAAGGTTGTCGGAAAAATATTGCATGATCGCCCCGCGGGGTAGCGCTAGGGAGAAATCAATGGTAGCACTTCTGTCGTTTCCCCCATAGATCGTTCCACTATAGTCAACTTTCCAGCGTTATTGAATTTTTGCATTGGCTCGGAGTTCTATTAGGTTATCCAAATACAATGGTATTACTAAGAGAAGTAGAAAGTGATTTTAAGTTTTGGGTCATTCCATGTCAAATCAACACAGTATTAATACATTTCGAACCTGACAATCTGAGAAATCAATAAAATTTGGCAGGGAGGTTGCCTTTATATAGATTAAGAAAAATACCAAATTTTATTAATTTAACTCTATTGGTTAGTGAGTTATAAGAACATGAAATTCCCAAAAATGAGCCAAAAACGCGTATACTCGAAAACTTAAAACGTAAATTGTGCCTCTCCTACTAAAGATACAGAGCTGGTAAAACTGTAATTTTAAAGCATTTTACGTGGCCTTTAATATGACATACAACACAATATAGTCTAAGAGGAAAATGGTTTTTGCAAAATCAACTGAAATTTTTAATTTTTCAAAATGCGTCGGTTTTAAAAATTTGAAAAAAATTAGAATTAACCTTTATATGCTTATAAACGTATATTGTAAATTTAAACTTGAGATTACAATGGGTTCTAATATAAAACTTTGACATAAATAAGCTTGCATAGGTTTCTTGGGAAAAACTAAACTTAAAATCCATAAAACTATATAACATTTACTCATAATTTATTTTTAAGAAACTCACCTTCAATCTATATTTACAAAAACTTGTATGTAGGACTTTCATAACATTACAAATCATTTATGTAGTCATTATATGCTTTAACTATTTTACTTGTCTCTTGTTCATTGAGTTTATAAACTCTTCCCGCTGGGGTCACTGGATTTACTTTACATAAGACATGATTTGCAGGAAGCAACAACACATCTTGTCTTGAAGGATAAGAGAAAGAAGCTGATGGACCAGCTGGGTGTAAGAAAGAAATCTTGACCTCATCAGCTGCTTCTTCTTTCGCCAAAACATATGCCAACCACCACTCACTCTCATATATTATGGTTACATAACCACTGATTTCCTTGATTCGAAGTTGGTCTTGTAATGCAGTTACTTTTTCAGTTGATGATCATTTGAAAGTGAACCTTCAATAATACCTCAGCCATCAGATAATGGCTCTTTGACATTAGTGAAAAATCTTTTTCAACGCAGAATTGATTTTTTTAATTTTAGTTGAAGAATAATTTTTAGATCTACCCAACTTTTGTTTATCAATAGGTTACTCACCTAACTCATGGAGAGATCCATTTAATGTATTCACTACTGCTAATGGCGATGGAAAGTTATGGCGATCTGTATCAAAGTT
>JAGFPH010000227.1:17795-28337 GCA_018207615.1 Philaenus spumarius | reverse complement strand
CCCCCCCCCCCAAAAAAAATGGCCAAAAAACGAGAAAAATCCAAATTCCTCAAAAACAGCTCTAACGATTTTGATAAAATTTGGCTTATTTGTAGCCATAATGTACCCTATGCAAAAAACCGCATCTTTCTAAAAATTCTCGTTTGGGTAATAATAATAATAATAACTGATTTTTGGGGGTTTTTGGCCATAAAGGGGGTTGTTTTCAAAAACCCCTTTCCGTGCATCTATATAGGCCTAATTGACATGTTTGGTGCAAATTTTTTCGAAATCGATCGAATAGTTTAAATAATAATATAATATGGATGTGTGTTACATGCATCTAATATTTTCCTACTTTTGCAATTCTAAATAACCACCTCCTATGCTACTCTTGGGAAGGTATGTTTCAACTGGGAGAAAGTATGTGGCAATTATCTGGTACCGTATTTTAGATAAAACCACAAAACCTAGTACCAAAAATCACTGAAAATGTTTACTTCCTGTCAATAAATATCCTGTTGGAAATTTTTAGCTAAAGAATTCATCCGAGCGACTTGGAAAAACAACATGTTGTGTACCAAATTGGACATAAAATGTGGCCGTTAGAGTGCAAACGGGAACATGTTTAATGACACCCCAAAATGTACTATTATCATAGCATTAAAGTAAATAATATGACTGTATATTGTTTGTAATTGAATTTCATTCTTTACTTATTGACCTAACAGTGACTCTTAAGTCAGTGAAATTTTATTACAGAAATTCTGTTTTCCGTACTCTTGCTTACCTGTGCAATTTCTAGGCCCTGCTCCAAAAGGCAGGAACACGTACTGCGACCTTTTATTTTTCTCTTCTGTACTGAACCTGTCCGGATCGAATTTGTACGGATCCGGGAAGTATTCCGGGTCGTAATGAAGTCCCATGATTGGTATGGACACGTTATCGCCTACATTGAGAACTAAATCTGTACCTGGTACTGTGTATTGCTGTGTGCATGTTCGATCCACTCTGGCTACTGGAGGATGTTTTCTCAATGTTTCTGACAACAAAGATCAAAAACATTTATTAATAGTTTCAACCTATTTGGACTTAACAGCTGTATTATCTAATATAAATCCATACAAATAAAATTGAAGTGTGTGATTTCGAAATAAGTACTTTTTTGTATGGTTATTCTCACTTTACCAAAACCTAAACATGCATTTTTTATTTTTTTCGTGACTGTCCGGGCTATACTCCTGAATGGCTGAACCAATTTTGATGAAACTTTCAGTTGCATGTAGACGACTTTTCAGAGATTAATCTAGGCTACTTTTTATCCTAAAAATATTTAGGGTTCGTATTACAAAATTTTAAAAATGTAAAAATTATGGACAAAATTAGGCTTTTTGTGAACGGACATGACCATTATAAATAAAACAACTGATTTGGATCAAAAGCTTAACACTTTGACAAAATCATTTGTGTTTTAATTTAAAGTATGAACCAAAACACGTTTATTTGCAACCAATTTGGTAAGTTTAGAATCAGGTAATTATTCTTCATAACTAACAGTTTTTTTAGATTAGGTAAAAAGCTACCAAAAGGCTTAACGTATTAAAGTGAAAGATCTGGTGTTACATATTATAGTGTTTCCTTTAGTTTTCAATATCCAAATTTAAAAAAAATGTTGATTATTGATTATTTAAATATTAATGGTGAAGTTACCAACGCATGTCGCAGTTCAAATTATTGAAGGTGGTCATGTCAATTTCCATCTCTCGCTGTATATAGATCACCGCTCGATCATCATTTCCGTGTAAACAATAGTCTGTTTGGATTAGCATCGCCATGGCTTGATGAGCAAAGCGAGCAGGTGCGAGACCCCTAGTTATTAATATACCAAATAATAAACTATTTCTAAACTCACCATATAATACATTTTCCAAATAAGGCATGTCACACAGTGCCTGGTAGGAGAACTCCCCGTCGTATTTCTTCAACACCTGCAGTACTTCCGAACGTAGTTTCTCTTGTATTTCCGGATTGAGTGCGAGCTCGTACGACACAAAAGTCAAAAGAGTACTCGACGTCTCGAATCCAGCCAATAGGAACAGAACCGACTGGGCCACGATGGTGTCTTCTGACATGACTGAAATATAAATTTGTTTTTCTTTATGCACGTAACAGATTTCAATTTTACTTTCTCACTATACTATAGTATAGAGAAAGTATAGTGGTCGCAAAAAAAATCGATGTTGAGGTTTTTGTGGAAATATCAGTTTTGGGACCCCTGAGTTCAAAAAAGTGTTTTTATAAAATGTCTGTCTGTATACAAAGTTAGAGAGAAAACTAATCTATCGATTTCGAACAAATTTGTACATGTCAATTAGGCCTGTATAGATGCACGAAAAACGATTTTGAACATTTTGGAAAGAACCCCCTTTTTGGCCAAAAAACAAAAAAATTTGTTATTTTTTTTAAAAAAAAAGGCTCTAACGATTTTAATAAAATTTTACTTATTTGTAGCTCTTAATATACCCAACCATACGCAAAAAAAAAGCATCTTCCTAAAAATTTTCGTTTAGCTAATAATAACAATATTTATTAGCTACTCTCCTACTTTAATGTATCCCCCTCCTACTTTAATACAATTATGAAGTCACAGTGAATCTGTTTAATAATTTAAATATGTTTGTGAGAAAGTATGTGCCAGTTTCTGGTACCGTTTATTTATTACTGCAAAGATTATAAAATTACAAGCTACTATAAAAACGAGCTATGCCTTAAAACACCTAAAACATGAACAGCCCTGATAATAAACATTAAAGCATTTTTTCAAAAATTCGACAAATATAGTAACGATATCCCAAACCAAAAGTGTACAATAGCTTTTTTGTTGAAAAAGGTCTTAAGAATTCATATGTTCAACTAAAAATTTGATTGATGTAAAATTTACAAAGTTATTAGCACAAAATTTCCAGTAACTGAAAAGAAATTCAACTTTAGGCCTACATAGAAAGTTTTGTAATTTAGTTCTAAATAGAAGTGAATAAAAATATATATCAATTTCAAAATTTTATTAGAAAACACCAGTAATTATGTTCCTACTACAAGAATGCTAACCAAATTAGGCCTATTAGTTAGTTGTAGGCCTATTAGGATCATGTTAGTTGTAGTTTATATGATTGTTTTCAATTATTTGTTATGTGTTTTTAATTGTTCAAAACGAGATTGGTATAAAATTGTTATATGTTGTAGTATTTAAATCAACTATTCTATTTAAATTATGAATATTATATTTTTAGTTTAATTTTAAATTTTATTGCTTGTTCCCCGCTTTAATAGTTACGATTTCTTGTCTTTGTGTAATTGTGTTTTAAATTATTTGTTAACTTATATGTTTTTAATTGTTCGGGTGGTGATTGGTATAAAATTGTTATATGTTGTAGTATTTATACTAATTATTCTATTTGAATTATGAATATATATTTTTGTCAATTATTGTAATATTTAAAAATGTTAATTTATATTGGACGTAGCCTATGCAAAAAAATGTCTTTTGGCTTTAATAAAAATGAAATGAAATGAAATGAAAGTAATTTAAGAATACATGCTTCACCCAAATATGAAATACAGTGGAGTCCAGCTACTCCGAAAATCCGCCTATTCCGAACAGAGTTCAGAAAAATTACCGATTTTTTTAAACATAAAAACAGGAGAAATTAAAAAGACGTTCGTGAAAAAATGTACATTTTTTGTTATACAAATAAGTAAATAGAGACATTCATAGAGCCTAAGCTTGATGAAAACACCTGAAACCAAATTGGAATGAAAGCTGGTTTTGTTTCCTTCACGTTTTCCATCCGTTTTGCGGGAAGGAAACTACCGGACAAGCGTCCGCTGAAACGGATACAGAGTCCTTCAGAAAGAAGGAAAGATTAGATACAACAGCTAGACACTAGTAGTGGTTGTTGCCACCTGCCAGTTGCTTTCATCCGTTTACGTTATCTCGAAAAAAAAATTTGTTCAATCTTTTTTCAAGATAATGCGGTACTAACGGACAGACTGCGGAATGACAAAACGGACAATTCGAACAACCTATCCTTTCCCTTCCATTTTTAGAAGAAAACGGAATCATAACGCAACGGAAGGAAATAACCCCAGATGATGTAAACCTACACTAGAGCGAGGTCAAGAGCATTTGCTGTGTCTAGGTGTGATATGAGTTCAGTTTGAGCGTTCACCTCTTCCTCGCTTTCCTCCGAGCCGATCAACGCTGTGTAGAACAGACACTAGCAGATTTCCCCGCACGAAATTTACGCCTTAACAAGTCAATGGGATCCATTCGACTGCTAGATAGTGCTTTTGGTAGATAGTGTGAATATTAGATGTCTCAACCACGGGAAGGATCAAACACTCGATAGTAGACGCAATTCTGCCAAAGAAATTGACCAATAACAGACAACGAAAAGGATTTCATGATCGAAGACTACCTAACAGTTTAAGACTACCTAACCTAACCTAACCTCATCCCTTTGATGTCATGCTAGGGGTGTGTCTCAGACGAGTTTGATGGTGGCCGGGATTGGCTCCTCCCACTGAGAAATGGATTATCGAGTGTTTGCAACTTCTGCAAAATGAACTATCGAGTGTTTGAAGGTACCCCAAGTCAATATGTTGATATTATTCAAGAAATCCGCCTATTCCGAATTCCCGCGTACGCCCATACAGTTCCAAACACTGTGGACTGTGGGAAAGAGTAACGGATAATGCGCCTATTGATTTGGAGAAATGTCTGTATTTCACGGAAATACCCGAATAGAATCCGATCACTAAATGAGGTTTAACTTATATCAAACGAATATATATAATTTCCTCTTCAAATCGATATAAATATCATTAAACAAATAAAGCGATTGGTGTTACATACAGCGATTACAAAATGTGCTCTCTCATTGGTTGAAATCTGTTTAATTGCAAGAGTTTACAGAAAACTTCATATCTAAGAAACTATAAGAGTGACGAATGATTGGAAGGCAGTGTTAGAAAGTTTAAATCTTGACGAATCCAATGGTATCCTTACATTCTTTTTAAAATAAGTCTGTCTAGCGATTATGAGCCTTACAAAAGTGACAAGATTGTGTAATTTGTGTTTTCTCGCGTCACATCAGATGTTTAGACAACTACAATTTTAAAGCGCTACAATTTTATACAATTTTTACATAAATAAATATATGTTCTAGAACAAATTTTTAAATACAAAAATTAAAGTTTAAAACATATCGTTTCCAATGTTTTTTTTGTTTTATTCAGATTTTATGATTTTTAGTGGGTGAAATATTCAATACAAGTCGAGTTGCCTCAGGCTACTCAATTGACTACTGCGGCGTGCTGAGAAGTCTCAATTGAGACGTCTGACAGTTCGAGAGTTAAACATATTACGCTGTGTATTATATTTAAAGTGTGAGTACATTGTGGTTTTTATGATAAATATATTACTAATATATATTGTTCTACTTAAGTCTACTCCTTTAAATATTTGTTCATTGCATTACGGCCGTTTCGACTACTTATTCAGTCATGGTCACATGTGTTTTATTGATACCATATTTAACATATATATGGTACACTTGTGACACTGTTATAACCCAAAGCCGCTTTTAATTGTTACGTAAATAGAATGTTGAACATTCCTATGAGTATGAGTGACAAATACGACAAAACGCAGATTTTGAAACACATAACCGTAAACAATGGTTATGACGCTGAACTAATTTACAAAATAATTTGAAAACAAGAGAAAAAGATATCCACAAAAACCAAACGGGAAAAACTAACAAATACACAGCAGTACCATTAAATTTGATCAACATATTGATAAAATAGCCCGAAATATTTTGAATGAGCATGGAATAAATATAGTTTATAGGACAGACAATAGCCTGGACAAATTACTAAAGTCGAAACCAACAGACGCCAACAATTACACAAAAAGCGGAATTTACAAACTAAATTGTAGTGATTGTAACAAATTTTATATTGGCCAAACGGAAAGAACCTTCCAAAAGAGATTTAAAGAACACATCCCCAATAAAAAAAAACCAAATGCAAAAATAAAATTAACTTTCGCAGAAACTTGATATATTACGACCACACTTACAAAGACATACACATACGAATATAGAAATTTTGCAATTCTGTCATAAAGATAAATATATGGATGCACAAGAGCAATACGAAATATACACCCACGGAAAGAATACGCCTACAGATATACTAAACGATAAGCAAAATTTCCAGTCAAATTTGATCTTCTATTGAGATTAGAAACAGAGGACAAATGACATAATACCTGGTCAGTACAGTATCAATCACAGCCAGATACAGTCGTGTAAGGAAAAAGTTTGTTCCTTAATAAATAAACAAAGTGTTTTTTTAAACGTAATTAAGTGTGTGTAAGTGTGTTAGTGTTCATAAAGGTTTGTCAAATCTGTAAAGTGTTTTAAATGTGTTATAACAGTGTGATGAGGTATTTATATACGTTATATATGGTACCGATAAAACGCATGTGACCATGACTGAATAAATAGTTGAAACGGCAGTAATGTGATGAACAAATATTTGGAGGAGCAGACGTAAGTAGAACAATATATATTATTATTAAAAAGCTCTCCAGTAATGTGAAGAATATTAAAATATAAAAAATACAAATATGTTACTTTTTTTCATCAAGTCCTTTGCATTTCTTTCTTCTCCTCCCACTTCTTTGGGTTCAGCTTCTTCTTCTGCATCGAGCATCAGTTGCAAGAAGTCATTTCTTCTTCTAAAAACAATAAATTAGTATTACTTCTTTGAATTCCAAAAATCTTTCACACCATACCATATATTTTTCCACAACTAATAAAACCCCCACAAGGAACTAACTTAACCTGGACATGGGCATGTTTTTAGTTTCTAAACACACCTATGTTGGTAGCACTTCTTACTTCCGGACAAATCTGGCAACGCTGTTAAGCTGGCTGGCCGTGCCTGCTCCTGTTTGGTCAGTAGCCTACTGTTGTTTACTTTGAAAATATTTTGAAACTTTATATACATAAAAATGAAGTAATGGAAGAAATTTAGATGACAAAAAAAGTGGCCAGAGTTAGTCGAAACTAAAAATTACTCAAATAATAAACTCTTTATCAGACAAATTAGTTGTTTGAATATAGTAACACAAGTTAATCCCCAACAACTAAGCCCATACCCTATACAAAAGCGTATCTGACATAAAAGCTGCCGCATTGGATCATGTTGGTTCCACCAAAACATCTGACTGCTGAACTGTAGATCCTGAAACCAGTGTCGAAAGATGTGCGGCTCTCTGCAAAATGGAGAAATAAAAAACATTGTGTTACTGCTCGAGTTCATGTGGCAGTCAGCAGTGAAAGCAGCAGGAGACGACAGCTTTGAGAAGCTACAGACACCCATCACTGACTTCTTGCCACTGTCAAAATAGTAAGCTACACCTTGACGTTTCTAGTAAATAAATTTGTTTGCCTTAAATTTTAATGGTGTTCTTTCACTACCCTATTTTTTAAAGTGTTACTTTCTGTGGTAATTGTGCAAAAAAGTTAAGCAACTAATAAACTAACATGATAAGACTAAGTAACTGCTACTTACAAACTCGAATTCTCTTCCCGTTGCTTCTTGGCGTCCTTAACGACACTTCCGAGAAAGTTAATCGACTTCATGTTGAAGAAAGACAGTGAAAAGTATTTCGACAGTCCAGGAACGAAGAGGATCACGGCGAACAACGCCAGCCTGTCTTTGACGGGCACTTCGGTGAACTCTGAGATAATCTTTACGAATTCAGAGTCGGCGTGGTTGAAAGAATCGCACTGAACGCCGAATGCGCAGCTTGCGATCACGTCCATGGTGAATCTACCGAAGAAATCTTTCACTTCTATTTCACCGGTCGACTTGCCCCCTGCAACAAGCGAATCGACCAATACATTTAGTCATTGTTATACTCGTTCAATGAATCTTAACCAATAAAATAAAATTGTAAACTAAATTAATAACTAAACCTAAAGACTGAAACTACGCAACACAAACTTAGCACTAATTATCAGGTATACAATTTTAGGTTAAATCAGGGCTGTGCAACTGTGAATGGCCCAAGGGCCACTATAAATACAATATTGTGGTTCTGAGGGCCGCATCATAAAATACTGTGTATGCAAATTCATCAGTAAATTATTTTTATTTGTTTATTTTAAAATTCACTTAATTTTTCATCATCAGTAGGCCTATACAGTAGAACTCCAGTTATCCGAATCAATTGGGACCAGATCCCATTCGGATAATTGGATAAGGGTCTATTTTAATAACCTTTTCGGGACTGGCTTCATGTTTACACCACTGGAGTAAACTATCCGCATATTCTACAGTCGTGTACACACGTGTTATAACGTTTAAGTACTATCATCGCGTTAACATGACTAATATAATTCTTCTACTGGCATTTACTACAATCTATTAGCTTTAAAATCAACTATTTCGACTATCGATAGGAGGTACTAGCTAACAGTAGAAAACAGAGAGAATAAAATCTTTTTGTAAAAGGTATTGTTTTTAGTTTCTGTAAAAAATATATTGATCTTGGTGCTGTACAATATGGTTTAACATTTCAATTTACTGCAAATTTGTAAAGTATAATTTTATAAAATAACTAATGAGCTTGACTTGTGAGAAAGTAACTTAGATAAAATAAAACCTGAATACAAAATCTCACAATAAATACGTTCACTAATTTGGTGACTGTAGCCCGTGCATCACTGAGGATGGCGACATTGTCGTTGAAACGCGTTTGAGGTTAGTAAACGTATTTATTGTGAGATTTTGTGTTCAGGTTTTATTTTATCTAAGTATAATTTTGTTTTTAAATTGATTTTGCTAGAAGGCATTTCAGATGGTGATGTAATACATGTTTTAAATGGTACTGAACTTGTATTTAATTCTTTTTTAATTGATCACTCTATTGGCAGTAGTAATCAGTTAATTTTTTTGTTGGGAGTTTAAAATAATCCATAATATTCTCCTACCATGTCAGTGAAATGTGTTTGATCAATAAACATTTGTGTTAGTTTTATTAATCTCAGAAATAATTCCTTGTCACACTCAAGCCCCAAGTTTATTACTGCAGTATGACCTTGATAATCCGGCACTCGATAATTCGGCAGACCCCCATAGTTCGGCATCCATCATCTTGAAAATTTGCACTCAATAAAAATGGCAGTTGTTGTAATTATTGAGTGATTTAAGCCCGGTATGCACTGTCTGTTGGCTCCGAATCCGTTAAAAACAGTGTGTAACAATCTACTGCTCAATAAACTTGTCCAAAACAAACATTTAATCAAAATTTCTCCTAAAAATCGAACCGATTCACAACAATGTGCTCTCGTCGTCCTTTAAAAACGTTAAAGGGACTGTTTAACACTTTCGTTGCTGACAGTATTTTGTTGAACATATTCCATTTAATTAAGATTATTTGAACAAATTGAAGCCTTTCAAGAAATAAAAATCAATTACTTTTCAGTGATTTTTAGGGTAAAAATTTAAAAATTCGAGTTTCTATATATAAAGTCTTTATTCTCTAAAAGGGTCATTCCATGTCAATTCAACACAGTGATTTGCCATGACCTTTTCCAATTTCAATGAAATTTTGCAGGGAGGTTGCCTTTATGTAGAATAAGAAAAATACAAAATTGGATTAAATTATCTCTATTGGTTAGTGATTTATGACTTCATGAAATTTCCAAAAACGAGCTAAAAACGCACATACTTGAAAACTTTAAACTTAAATTGCGCCTCTCCTACTGAAGATACAGAGCTGGAAAAAATGTAATTTTAAAGCATTTTTCATGGCCTTTAATAGCCTATGACATATGACACAATATAGTCTAGAGGAAAATGATTTCTGCAAAATCAAACTGAAATTTTTGATTTTGAATTTTTCAAAATGTGACGGTTTTAAAAATTAGAAAAAAATTAGAATTAACCTTTATATACTTATAAACATATATTGTAAATTTAAACTTGGGATCACAATGGGTTCTAATATAAAACTTATTTGGAAATCTGCCTGACAGTGAAATTTTCCCTGGCAAAGTTTAAAATAGATTATTTTAATGAGCAAAATACTTTTCAGAATCTCATTAAACTTGAAAATCTATAACCAGTTTATAAAAATACTTTTTATATCAATCTCAACATAACTTGTTTGAACTTGAAAAGGCTATGATTATTCTCAATAGAAGCAGGCTTAACAAAAGTGATCACCGAGTAAGAGACAAAAGAAAATTGAGGAACGTTGTAGATTGGATGTTAAAAGATTTTGCAAATTTACCAAGAGAGGCTAAAGTTTGTGATTCTTTCAGAAAAACACTCTCATCTTCAAAAAATTATCAAGGAGAAAATAAAATTGGTGCAGTTGGACCCAGGTTTTTCAACTCCATCAGAAGACGTGAGTACGTTAAATGCGGTTGGCAACTTTGATACAGATCGCCATAACTTTCCATCGCCATTAGCAGTAGT
>JAGFPH010000227.1:0-10627 GCA_018207615.1 Philaenus spumarius | reverse complement strand
AAAAAAGGTTAATGTTGATCTCATTGACTATAAATGTTATTCATTTTTCTAGATTGTAATTTTTCCAATATGTTTTAAAAAGTATTTGAAAGAAAGTTTTTTTATGAAACGTTAACAAATCAAGTGTAAATAAAAGTATAAATACATCCAAACTTATTTTAAACTTATACAGTGTATTCTCTATGTGATATCCAGGTTTTATTAATCAATAGACACTCTTGAAATTATATATTTAAAACAAGGAATGCTATGCTAACATTATAAAGAGATAAACTTTGTGCACTGATGCAAAATAATGTGCAGGGCACGTTTTTATGTGTGTAATAATAAATTATCCCTGCTTTTATAGTCAAATAGTCTACCCAAAATATGCAGCGTTGCTTGCAAATAATAATAAATCGATCATACAGCTGAACCGCTGAAGTGAGTTGAGCGAATTTCCAAAATTAAGATTATATGTTTTATTGGTTTCAACCAACTATTTGGAAATTTGGTCCACTCACGAAGACGCTGATTGGCTGATTGTGTGTACTAAATATATTAGTAGAATTTCTTTGCACCTCAGCCTAAAGCCACGGCTGCTTTAAATTCGCTTTGCGAGTCTGCACCTAGGCCATGCAACCTCGAATTAGGGACTGTGGTTTGCACCTCGACCTAGCAATCTTGGATTATGGACTACTTCGCTTTGCGAGTTTGCAATCCGTAAGATTCCTGCATGGATTTGAACCGGGTACTTTATGGTATTTTACATTTCGAACAATTTTGTGGAAATCAGACGGGCTATAAGGTCGTGTAAAAAAACAAAATGTGCAGAAAAATCTGCTTTATTTATTTTTGAGATAAAACCCCAAAAAGGTTTTTCGTTCTAGTACCAATAGTCTGGAAAAATGTGCTTCCAGTTAACCCTTTTAGGACAAACCCCTTTTAGGGGTGTGTAAACAGTGTAAACTGATTCTGGGCGAGAGGTTTTAAAAACTGCACACTGTAAACATAGACATATTTGGCAAACATTTGTTAAAAAATCACAAAATGTTCATTATAAACTTTTTAACCCTCCAAGTGGCATGGTTAAAGCTAAAATTGAAAAGCCTGTTTTTAGCGTTTTGCAAGCATATTTTTAAAAATTCGCCAAAAATAGTAAATGAACCTAAATCCAAAAGTGTTCCATAGCTTTTTTGTAGAAGAAACTTCAAAGAATTCAAACATGCCACTAAAAATTAGTTTCTTTTGAAATTGTAAAAATTATTAGCTTAGAAAGCAAAAAATGTTTATGGAAAAAAACAACTTTATGCCTACATAAAAAATAGTAAAACTTTTTTGCAATTTTTTTCGTAAGTGTAAAAAAGTTTTGTAATTTAGTTCTAAATAGAACTGTATAAAAACATTTATCAATTTCAAATTTTTTATTTTGAAAAAAACAGTTTTTATGTTCCAAGTACACGACTGGTAACAAACCTAGGCCTAGATTGTAACATCATTTACTAATATATGCTTTGTCCAAAAATGAAATATTATTATAACAAAGTGTAGGGGATAAATCAAAGAAAAGAACGGTATACTTGTCTTTCCTTAGTTCACAAAAGTGTTTGAGTTATCATTATTTGAATAACAAAATGACATCAATCTAATGAAAATTCGGCCGTCTATAACAGCGGTGAGAATGGGACACTTAAATAGCGTGGGAACCCACGCGCTAGACTTTCTCACTAGAACGTAATAAATGTACATTTCAATTGTTGTCTAGAAAGACAAAAAACCGGTTATTTCTGGATTAATTCCCACCGTTACAATATTCAGACTTTGCTGTACAAAATGGTGTGAAGAAATCTGTCAAAACATTTGATATGGTAGGCGTAAAATCACTTGACAAATGGGCTGTTTCATTGGTTGAAAAACTGTCCAATCGCATGGGTTTACAATAATTCTTGGAAAAATACTATTTTTATAGTGACATCTGATTAGAAGACACCAACAGAAAGATAAAATCTTGATGAATCCAATAGTATCTTTATAATAGCCAAAGAAATATTTGTGTAGATAGTCTTGAACGTTGAAGAAGTGGGAAATAACAGTACAATTGTATGCAGATTCGCACACGGAAATAGCTGTAGACCGATGTGCATATTTTAAAACGATGATTAAGTATGTAAATATACGTTTTACGAAAAAGTTTTAAATAAAAAAATTAAAGTTTAATCCATTTCCTTTCCAATGGTGCCGGTGTTATTACGATTGGATGATTTTAAGTGAATTAATTAATCGAAAATACAAATGTATGTAAATTCTCGCTAATTGTCGAAATGGCTGCATCTTGCGCCTGAGAGAACGTCACTTTGGGCAGTCTGCCACTGGGAGGGTTAATAAATGAACATAGGAGCTGAAATAATTTATGTTTACATTTTAAAACACCATAATTGGGGGGGGGGGGATACAAATTGCATATTAAAATTTTCCTATTTTCAAAACAAACAAAACTTTTACTGTGGCAAACTTGACGTTTATCATTTTTATTATGGTTTCTATTAAACCTGAAAATTTCATAAAGGTAAGTTTTGAAACAAAACATTCTTAGGCCTTAGCAGCTGACCAACATTAACACGGTTTGTTTAATTATTATTAACATTAATTTATGTACATTATGTTTTAATAATTATGATTATATTTATTTAAAATGACATTATTGCTCTTCAAAATAATAATTTCATTACTTTTACTTATTCAATTAAATTACGGTGTAATAAAATTTTTTGCAAATGACGAAATATTGTCAAATGGTCTTTAACGCATTAAAATAATTTGATGATATTTCGTCAGTTGTTCTTCTCCATGTATTTTTAAATTGACGAAATATCGTCAGTTGGTCCCAAAAGAGTTAATCATTTTTTTTGGCTAATGAACTCGTCCGATCGATTTGGAAAACCAATGTGGGTACCAAATTTGGACCAAATCAGATTTAAAATGTGCCCGTTAGAGTGCAAACACATTAAGTGCTCATTGACCACTATCGGTCTTAGGTCTTACCATAAGAGTCACTGCAATAGCTTATCTTTAATATGGAAATTCGCTAATAATGTATATTAGAAACCAACCTGTGTACAGAATTTAGATCATCAAATGCGGCCGTTGGAGTGTCAACACATAACTACATATATGTGAAATGACAAAATTTATAATGACACCCCAAAGCGTAGTATTCATAGATAATAATCTGTATATTGTTTGTATTTGAACTTTATTCTTCACTTATTGACCTAACAGTGACATAAAGTTATCGCAGACAACTCTGTTTTCCATACGCTTGCTTACCTGTGCAATTTCTAGGCCCTGCTCCGAAAGGCAAGAACACGTACTGCGACCTCTTATTTTTCTCTTCTGTGCTGAACCTGTCCGGATCGAATTTATACGGATCCGGGAAGTATTCCGGGTCGTAATGAAGTCCCATGATTGGTATGGACACATTGTCGCCTACATTGAGAACTAAATCTGTACCCGGTACCGTGTATTGCTGTGTGCATGTTCGATCCACTCTGGCTACCGGGGGATGTTTTCTCAATGTTTCTGACAACAAAGATCAAAAACATTTATTAATAGTTTCAACCTATTTGGACTAAACAGCTGTATTATCTATAAACCTATTCATATATCTATACGTATAAATAAAATTGAAGTGTCTGCCTTTGATTTCAAAATAAATCCTTTTTTCTAAGATCACATGGTTGTTTACACTTTACCAAAACCAAAACATGTATTTTTTATTTTTTTCGTGTCTGTATGTCCGGCCTATACTCCTGAATGGTTGAAACAATTTTGACGAAACTTTCATTTTCATGTAGAGGACATTTCAGAGATTAATATAGGCTACTTTTTATCCCAAAAATATTTAGGATTCCTAAATTTAAAAAATTTTTAAACGTAAAAAGTAAAAACTAAAAAACTATGGACCAAATTAAACTTTTTGCGAACGGACATGACCATTATAAATAAAACAACTGATTTGGATCAAAAGCTCTGCTCAACACTTTCTTCTGTGTTTTAATTTACTGTAAAAGCTGGTTTAAATGTTAAATATCTATCAAAACAGTATGCAATAATGTGAAATGTACTCACAGATGTTAAATACACCTCAAAACCTGATTTGTAATTTTTATGTTTGTTAGGGAGTAATGAGTAAAATTGGCGGAAAACGGGATTTTTAGCGTTTATTGGTGCATAGGTAATAATTTACGTAGGCCGAAAAGGGGTACATAGATCGAATTTGGCAAAACTCGCTGTGTGTTATTGGGCCATGGAACTCGGATCTTTTTTTTAATTGCGTGTAATGGTGAGGCACAATATTTACTCGGTAGTTATTTAATTTATTTAATTACATCTGCGAACTGACTGACATAGAATCAACGTAGAACAAAAACTACTTAATACGAGCAAGAAAATTTAAATTCTTATGGGGTCATAGACACACCCTATTGTCCGTTTACAATTTATCTGATAGCGTTGGCCTTATGGAGGCTTGCCGCGCTACTACCTGACCCAACTGCATCGGCTCCTATTCACTACCATATTGAATTATGAATATCCTTGTCTCAATATTTAATTCAAGATCCAAATTTCTTCATTTCAGTAACTTACCTCATGTTTAAGCAAACCCCATTATGAAGTTTAAACTACAAAAAACTATCATTACATTAGTTTTATTCTAACGTGAATTGCTGTGCTATTTCAATTAATTGTAACAAATTGTTAAAATAGTTTTCTGAAAGCAAATATATTTTCAAAAATAAAATAATATACTATCCAAATAATTACTACAGAACTATACATCAGAATTTAGGTCATGATAGATAGTCCCTACAGCTCCAATAATGCTCTATTTTTTTCTGTAAACTAAAGTTAGTGCTTATTTTTCTCAATCATTAATTTCATTTTGATAACAAATTTTGAATTTAAAGATTTTTCCGAAAGTTTTTATATTATTATTCAGTTATTGCTATACAATATTCAATCCTTTACTTTCCTAAAGAAAACAGTTCTTCCATCAAAATAAATGTAAACAAAACAACTATTTTTTTCACTTTGTATTAATGCTCCGTATTAATACAAATTATTCTAGAAAATATATATATATATATATATATATATTCATGATTGAGCGGAAGGTGATGGTCCTGTAAACTGTACACTATAATGATGGTCCATGGGACTCTTCATTTAAACAGGTTTATATAAAGATACTATTGACTATAATATGTCATTTGGTTCATTTATAAGGATTCGTACACATATATTCCATAACAAATACATTATAGTCGAAATTTTGGAACTTGATGGTCCTCGTGAAAAGAGCCCATCTTGATGATCCGCCTATAATAATTTATAAACTAACAGAACATGGTGGTCTACTATCCCTTTGAAGTACAGTGGGGGTAACAGCTCTGCTATTGGCTGACGTGGCTTGAGGGGAAATTGCCTGACGCAAACCAACGCCTTGGTTTGTTTTGTGTTATTGTTTCTTATTAAGTTTTGATTTGAAAACAAATTACAAACAAAACGAACTGTTTAATTAAAACGCAACGCTTCCTTCGCCTGGTCATTGTGTAATGCTAAACACGTGTATATTTAGTAACATGTTTTAATACGTTTTAAGTACAGTATTATATTTGATCAGTAGAGCGATTGACTTCATGGTTTGGTACGGATCTATTATGCAAAGGGGCTGCGCCCCAAATATGGGTATTGATGTTTATATAACCATTTTATAACTTTGTTTACACTAATTAACAATAACGTATAGCGGCCGACTTTATTGTATGGTTCGGATCTATATCGCAATTGGGCTACGTCCCCAAATACAGAAATTTGTATTTGCTGCTTATAAAGTGTAAAACTTGTAAGGTCTATTTACATGACGTCCGAGTTTATCGCTAGTTTACTTGGTATTGTTCTCATCTATTTTGCAATAGGGGCTACGCCCAAATATAGAAATTTAGATTTTCTGTTTATAAATTGTAATTAACGTCAATTTATTTACCTATGGTGGATCCTGTGTATAGTAGCCAACATCGTGGTATAGTTTGCCATCTAAAGAGCCATGGGGCTACGCCCCAAATACAGAAATTGTTATTTACTGCATATAAACTGTGAATCTTGTCACTCTATTTACATTTTATGATGTCTGAGTGTACAGGTAGTCTACATGGTATGATTCGGGTCTATTCTAGAATAGGGGCTACGCCCCAAATACGGATATTTAGATTTTTTGTTTATAAATTGTAAACAACGTCAATTTATTTACCTATGGTGGATCCTGGGTATAGTAGCTGACATTGTGGTATGGTTTGCCATCTAAAGAGAAATGGGGCTACGCCCCAAATACAGAAATTATTATTTACTGCATATAAACTATGAAACTTGTCACTCTATTTACATTCGATGCCGTCTGAGTGTACAATTAGTCTATATGGTATGGTTCGGGTCTGTTCTAGAGTAGGGGCTACGCCCCAAACACGGAAATTTAGATTTTTTGTTTATAAATTGTAAACAACTTCAATTTATTTACTTATGGTGGATCCTGGGTATAGTAGCCGAAATCTTGGTATAGTTTTCCAACTAAAGAGCCATGGGGCTACGCCCCAAATACTGAAATTGTTATTTACTGCATATAAACTGTGCAACTTGTCACTCTATTTACATTTGATACCGTCTGAGTGTACAGGTAGTCTATATGGTATGGTTCGGGTCTGTTCTAGAGTAGGGGCTACGCCCCAAATACGGAAATTTAGATTTTTTGTTTATAAATAATTGTAAACAACTTCAATTTATTTACCTATGGTGGATCCTGGGTATATTAGCCGACATCGTGGTATGGTTTGCCATCTAAAGAGCCATGGGACTACGCCTCAAATACATAAATTGTTATTTACTGCATATACATGTACTTTAATATTTGTAAAATATTTAGGAAAATGGCTTAATTGCTTGAGTTCTTTACTTAGAGCTACGTTCAAACTTTCATTGTATATGATTGTGACATCTTAAAAACGGACAAAAATCGAGTTTCCAAAAATGTCTTCTGACTATGCTTTTTAAAGAAAAAACATCTTTAGGCACGTTGGGCACTATTTTGCATGAAGTAAAATGATTGAACTCGCGTCACCGTCATCGTCACCACACGGATACACTTTTTTTAAGGCTCAGACCGCATCTCTGAAATGATTTAAGGTTCCGGCGCATCTCCGCAAATATGTAAGGCTACGCCGTATCTCCGCAATTGTTTAAAGCCCACCGCATTTCCACAAATATTTAAGCCTCCATCGCATCTCCGCAATTATTTAAGACACAGTCGCATCCCCGCATTTATTAAGGCTCCGACGCATATCCGCAATGATTTAAGGCTCCATTGCATCTCCACAATTATGTAAGACTCAGTCGCATCTTCGCAAATATTAAGGCTCCGTCGCATCTCCACAATTATGTAAGGCTCCATTAGAACATTAAAAAATTGATTTAAAATAAACGGTACCAAGAACTGGCACATACATTCTAACAAACATATTAAAATTACTAAACAGATTCACTGTGACTAAACTTCATAATTGTAGGAGGGGTAGGAGTGGTGATATTATAGTAGGAGATTAACTAATAAATATTATTAGTATTAAATAGAGAGAAACCCATTCGATCGATTTCGAACAAATTTGCATGAAACACGTCAATTATACCTTTATAGATGCACGAAAAAGGGGTTTTAAAAATGTTGAAAAACAACACAATTTTCGGCCAAAAAAACCATAAAAATCAGTTATTATTATTATTATTAGCTAAACGAGAATTTTTAGAAAGATGCGGTTTTTTGGATTTGATAAGGGTACATTAAGGTCTACAAATAAGCCAAATTTTATCAAAATCGTTAGAGTCGTTTAATTATAAAAAAATAAAAAATAATTTTTTGATGTTTTTTTTTGCCAAAAAGGGGGTTGTTTTTCAAAACCTTTTTTCGTGAATCTATATAGGCCTAATTGACATGTCTGGTGCAAATTTGTTCGAAATCGATCGACTAGTTTTCTCACTAGCTTTGTATACATACAGTCATATAGACAGACAGACATTTTGTAAAAACTACTTTTTTGGACTCAGGGGGTCCCAAAACAGATATTTCCACAAAAATCTCAACATCGATTTTTTTGCGATCACTATACTTTCTCTAAACTATAGTTATAGTGAGAAAGTAAAAATACTTCTTAATAACCCGAATATAAAGTTAACTAGGTGTATATGAAGCTAAAAAGTTTTTACTTCTAACGGCAGTAACACGGCTGCCAATATTTTACTATTTAGTAAATATAAAGAACGTTTTGACATCCACACGTTAAAACTAAATTTGAATTATATCCGTGTATGTTTTTTTTTTTTTTTTTTTTTTTTTTTTTTTTTTTTTTTTTTTTTTTGAATTATCAAAGAGAAAGCCGAGGTTAGAACACTTCCGTTTTTTAAATTATTGTTACAAAATATAATAAAGGAATAATAACCAAAATATTGTGAAATTACTACTCTAAGTTTAATATGAATAATTTATTTATTAATAATTTGTAATTAAAATATGTACTATAATACACATATTTGCATATGGTTTAAAATAAAACTAATATCTTCCGGTTTTTGAAGTGCATTTCATTTAGAAAAATTTTCACAAACGTAAGTCTGATCCTCAAAATGACTTTTCAAAACAATAACAAACTAAGTTATTGATAACAGTAACAGGGATTTGCTTTTGGATTTGACTAATTTCGAGTGAAGTTTCATCGTAATGTAGTTTGTGTATTCAAATGGTTTGCTTAGGTTGTAATTCGTTTCTGAAACCATAAGTGTATATTATAAATCAAAAAATGATTTGACAAATAAAAACCTTGAAGCAAGTAACATATTATTATGTTCAATTTACAAGAAGATGAAACCAGATTTTATTGATAGTAAAACTGCTTCTTGAAGACTCCAGAAAAGTACACATATTTGGATAATAAAGAATACGGTATTATAATACATTTTCAGCAAAACATTTTTTTCAACAGTATTTACTAAGTGAATTCAAATTAAAAATATTTCCTACTGACTGGATAATAATTTATAGTAAGGATTTTAAAATGTACGCATTTCAGTGGGGATAAAATTCCTACCTTAATTAATTGTCCTAGTTTAAAGAAAGGTTAAATATATTATTGACAAAATCGCAAAAGTAAAGTATAACGTTGGAGTGAAAGTACATTGGAAGGGCGAGGGTGGGATCAGGTAACATCGTAAATGCATCTAGCTTTATTCTCGACCATAAACAAGCCTACAGACAAACCTTCGCACAGTGGTCAGAGACTGGAAACGTTTTTCACTTGGTTAGACAGAGCCAAACATTCATTACATTTCTGACTTTCATGTCAATTGAATCATTTCTAGGATTTATAAGCTTGGGGAGTCGGATATACACTCCATAGCCCATTTTTACTTTAGACGAAACCAGAATAACAATACAAATTTGAGCGGCCCCAGAATATTTTTTTCTTGATTTATTAACTTTAAGGTACTTAAGAAATTATGCCTAAAGAATAGTTTAATACATTTTCAAGACATTTAAATTTAATGTAAAATTAATTAGATATGGTGTAAAATTAGAAACAATTCAATTATGAATAACTAAGTTGCGCCAACTTGATTTGGAAATATTCACTACAGAAACGAAAATTGCAAGAACCATTTACGTAAACCTGCGAGTCTTGTTTGTACAGCAAAAACATTGAGCAAAATCGTATTTTGTCATTAACTTTGTTTTTTTAGTACTCTGATTGCTTTCCATCACTGATTACTTACTAGGTTACCGTTTATCATGGTCCACACATAAAATTATTCGAACTTTGTTATTTTCGTAATTTATTTATAAAAAAAGACAGTATGCCTTTGTAGTCCTGAAAAGGAAGTGTTACAACACGAGTGCAGCGAGGACCCACCCGCAGGATAAGTTGTTCTTTCTACCCTATATGAAGCAGAAAATACATCTTAAAGTACGAGCTGGAGGAAAAGAGTATTTTTCCTCTCAATGTGTACCAGGGTTTTTTGCCGTTTTTAGGTGTTTAGACACCTGAAAATATATTAAATTTTTTAATTGCAGAATATTTCAAGGTTCAGTAATTTTTGTTGCAAACCTTTGTACCAAACGTTTATATATTGACAGAACCTACTTATAATTTTTATTTTAAAACACTGAAATTATTTTATTTAAGTTTATCGTTATGGTTTTGTTAATGAATTGAAAGCGACCTAGTCGTTACTATTCTTAGGAAAACAAATCAAACTTTTTCATATGTATGTTCAAATCCCTTTTACAAGTTAACAATGTGTATAGGTGTAAATAAATAGATGGAATTACTTGGAAAGAAAAGTTGCACATGAATAATTCTTATTCTAGGAAGAGTATGGACTATGAAGTTGTTTGTTATAATTTTAACCACAAGTAACCACTCGAAGGCACAACGTTACACGTATATGACACAAATAGGAAAAGTTTGAGCTCTATTCTATTCAATGTGTAGAACTATTTATTAAAGAATAATCATACATGTTTTGTTGCTATTTTTCGATGATTTTACCT
>JAGFPH010000226.1:795489-805754 GCA_018207615.1 Philaenus spumarius | reverse complement strand
TAAAAAAAAAAAAAAAAAAAAAAAAAAAAAAGAAAAAAAAAGGGATATAAAAATCAAAGGCATGGGCCATATCAAAATTTATCATCACCACGAAAATAACAGAATTAACCTAAACTATTTACCAAACACCAAAACCTTAACCATATTATAAGAATCCATACCTTATCATAATTAAATTATCAACGTACCGTAAAACATTAAAAAAGCAAGTGCCAGGGAGAATACAGCATTCGTTATGCCTCCCTAGTTTAAAAACCAGTAGAATCAATATAATATCCTCAAATTATAGTCTGGTCGCGATTAGGGCGTCTATTTTTTGTATATTTGCAGATATTTCAATTGTCTATTAAATCTGCCACAACCTACCATCCTCAAAACCCCAATACCTCACCTAAATTTTTTTTTTTTTTCTCGCAAGGGGGGGAGCTGCAACGAGTTACCGTAACTCCTGTTGCCTAAAGCTAGACTAGTTGCGCGCATGCGCGTCAGAACCGACCTTGTAGTTCGACCTACAATTAGAAACCAGTGTAGTGCTAGCCGGCGACCACCAAAGTAGACGAGAGCTGCAGGTCCAACGTCCGTCGGTGACAAGTTCTACACTCACTGTAATCCGTTGTCAATATGCCATAAGCAATCCTATTAAATTATATTATAATCGGTAATCGCGTAAGTTGATATTATAACAAATCGCGCACTCGTAATGAATAATAAGCGGTAATAATTTCGTTTCGGTTGGAACCCTATCGTGTACCAATGGTGACTAGTGATTTAGATTAGGCTAAAGTGTAATAGTTAAGATTTATATAAATTAATTAAGTGCTTGTTAAAAGCTGGCAGAATCGGATTTGCAGGGTACGGCTTAAGGCAATCGGTTCAATTAGGGTTGATGAACAATTAATTGCTCTGGGTATCTGGGTATCGTCCATTTTGCATCGACAGTTCCAGTCACGGCTTCCATTAATTTACCAAGTCGGTGCAAAAACTCGCTGACTAGGGATTCCCAAATAAGATCAAAGGGATAACTGGTCCAAGTAATTAATTATAAAATAAGATTATTCTGATTTTAGAACACAACAGCACGATCTTCACACATTGCTACATAGTTTTCATTGTTGCTTAACCTATTTACTGACAGCTAGACTAATAGAGCTTTGTAGCAGATTATAGCAAAGATAAATCAATAACCAGTAACTAAGTTCGAAACCACTCAACTTAATGATGAAGGTTTCAATTGTTGCAGACTACACTAGCGCCTTCAGACTCCCGATCACTCTGCTTCTCCTCAATACAACGGTTTCCAAATTGAACCAGAAGTGTGTCTTTATTTGCATGTAGTAAACATTAATGTAAAAAATAATTAAACGTATACAAAAAATACCAATAATTGTATAATACTATTTTTAAACGTAAATATAAAATACATTTTTGAATAAAATAAACCAACTTAAAAAAAAATACAAAAATGCTGAAACTAAAAAGTAAAACATAATTTGTATACTGAACAAACGTAGTTTATTCAAAGCCGATAAAAAAAAATTAACTGGGTGTGCTTAAGACCACACGTTGGAAGTGATAACTTCTATGACTACGGGGATTTTTAACTCGGTAAATGTGTACAATTATAAGGATTATAAAACTGTAGGCCTATTTGTTCAAATTGTTTATTTATATCCGTTATTATATATTTAAAGAAAGGTAAAAATATTATCTTTTAGTTACCTTTTATTTCATATTGATAGATCAAATGATTTAGAAGTTGTTAATATTACAGTAAAGAAATTAATAATCAAATATGTTATACAAAGATGTACGAATGTTTGCGAAGTTAAAAAGTAGGTATCCTTCTTTAAATTTGTATAAACGAATATATTGATGATCAAAGGTTAGTTTCATATACAGTTTATAACCCCAAAGCAAATCTTATAACGTGTAGAAGCCCATATAACATAGTTATAGAAGCCTACATTAGTTGTATAACTAATATATAAGAAAATTAACATCACAAGAAATTTTAATGGTTGAAGTTGTAAACATAACCCCAAAATATAATCTACGCTGGGTTTTGTTTAAGAATTACAGATGATGGGCGAAATCAGCTGTTATATTATATTAACTAATTCTTATGTGGTAATTTGATTGCTATGCTAATAAATGTAAATAATGTATGAATAATATTCCCTCTCCACGATCTGACTTGTGTCTAAACAAAAGCGTGACGCGAGATCTCGCGAGAAATCTGGCGTGATGCGAGATCTCGTGGGAAATCTGGCGTGATGCAAGATCTCGCGAGAAATCTGGCGTGATGCGAGATCTCGCGGGAAATCTGGCGTGATGCAAGATCTCGCGAGAAATCTGGCGTGACGCGAGATTTCGAAAACATAGCCAAGTCGAAAGTGCCCAACGGGCCAATAGAAGTTATCACTTCAAAAATGTTTGAAGTCGGCGCCAAATTTATTATTAAATTATTTAAATAAATCAACTTTACAAGAAATTATAATGATTGAAGTTGTAAACATAACCCCAAAGTATAATCTATGCTGGGTTTGTTTAAGAATTACAGATGATGAGTGAAATCAGCTGTTATATTATATGTTACTCACGTAACACTCGCTTTTATATTAGTTGATTAAATGCGTGACACAACTCTGCCTTCTTTTTATTCGTGTAAATGTAGGCCTAAATGAATTGACGACGTTGTGAGCATTTATGTAATGTATTTATAACCTAGTTGACTCAAATTTTCAACTACAAATTTGAATAAACTGGCTTTTTAAGAAATATTTTATTAATAGCTGACCCGACAGTCGTCCTGTCCAAATTTCAAGAAATTTGGTTGTGATTGTTTTGTGAATTTGAGATAAGCTGTTGGAAAATGGTAAAAAAAGAGAAAAAACGCATTTCTGAGTGATCATTGTATCTATTAACAAATTGTAGAAATAGATATGAAATTTGAGTAGAAGATTCAAAAGAACTAAAATAGTGTAAAATTTTAGGTAAATTTGGCACCGACTTCAAAATTGTTTTTGTACCGGCCTTGAATAAATTACGTTAGTTCAGTATACGAACTATTTTTTACTTTTTAGTTTCAGCATTTTTGTAATTTTTTTAAGTTGGTTTATTTTTTTTTTAAAATGTAGTCTATTATTTTTTGATTTTCTGATTTTTTTTTATACAAAAGGTGTTTATGAATTTGTATTTACCGTATAATGCGATTTAAGTAGTATGTTTTCTTAAATTTTTTTTATTACTTTATTAAAAAAAGTAATAAAAAGGGCTATAAAAAAATTTTATTTACTTACCTGAACTAAGTCTGGTACGACATCTATAAATTATTTAACTTATGTATGTCAAAAATATAACCATCTGTTCCTTATTTACATGACCGAAGCTGGGTACGACAGCTGTAATACGTTTTCCTTATTTACCTGACAGAAGACGGGTACAACAGCTATACAAAAAATTGGTATGACAAATATAAACATATGTTCCTTATTTACATGACCGAAGCCGGGTACAACAGCTGTTATAAGTTTTCCTTATTTACCTGACTGAAGCCGGGCATGACAGTTATAAAAAGTTTTAATTATTTACCTGAACTAAGCCTGGTACGACAACTGTAATAAGTTTTCCTTATTTACCTGACCGAAGACGGGTACAACAGCTATAAACAAATTGGTATGACAAATAAAAACATTTGTTCCTTATTTACATGACCGAAGCCGGGTACGACAGCTGTAATACGTTTTCCTTATTTACCTGCCTGAAGCCGGGCACGACAGCTATAAAAAGTTTTACTTATTTACCTGAACTAAGCTGGTACGATAGCTATAAACCAGTAATATATTACAATAGGGAAAAATTTAATGGATTCATGGCGCGAGATATTCGTGCAGTGAGATTTCGTTTAGATACCCAAGCAAAAAAGTGTTCAATGGGTTAATAGTAGTTTTAACTTCAAAAAGATTTATCGAAATCGGTTCATTAATTCCGGAATAATCGCTGGACAAACATAAAAACATATAATGAATTCTAATTGAAAATTCAAATTTCCTGCCAACTTGTGCAAAAACAACGTACTATATTGGAAAATACTAGCTAAGTTCTGGGCTGATCCTTACAAAACTGATTGGGACCACCGGAGGATGATCTTCTTTCATTAAACAATTTTTTTTATCGAAATCGGTTCATTAGTTTCGGAGTAATCGCTGGTCAAACATAACAAAAGCATAATATATACACAGGTCGAATTATTGAGAACCTTCTCCTTTTTTTTTTGAAGTCGGTTAAAAAACAAAACATTCATATTTACGCTTGAATAGAATTGTTTACAATTTTGTTTATGTGAGCTCATTTGATTTAAATTCCCTGAACTTTGAATGTTAACAGATTTGACTTTTAATTGTAATGTTTCATCAATTTTTGTGGGTAGAAATATGTTAATTAATTAAAGGATTTAAGTTTTCACAACTAATTGTACTAAAACAAATAATCAGAATTCTGGCGTAAAGTATAAAATAATATACATTCATGTTCTCAGAAACTATCCAGCTATGAAGGATAATCAGTATAGAATTATTTCTTTCTTAAGATGATATAATTCATATCACATAATTTTTGAAAGCTCGGCCAAGCAGGCCATTCTCTAAATATTATGCATTAATATTGGACAATTGTCCATTTAACCTGAGTTAGAAAGATAAGGCAATGACTATATACATATCAATAGTAGTATGCTTCAATCCTGCTGCACCTACGGCTTGATTTTGAAAAACTCGGAATCAAACCCATGACTATCAATCCGTAAATATATGTATTTGAAATTTGACAGTTTGATTCAATTGTTTGTTTTGTAAAGGAACAGTTTGAGGCATTAAATTTTACAAATTCAAGTAACATTAAAACGGTCGTATATACAAACACTTTTAATGTCCGCCTTTTAGAAAGGTAAAAAGATTTTTTACACTAAATAAGTCTGCAAGCGTGTGCGCTTACGTGGAAAGTTTCATCTCTATATTGTTAGTGGGTTTTAACCAATAATTTTTAATTAAAATATCACATACAGACTGATAGAAGGAACGCTCATTTTAGGACATACCTTCATAGGAATTTTTTCAATCATTTTTACGCTTAGAATCATATCCTGAATGGCGTTTTCCGCCAGTTAGTACACGCCCCTCTTGGGGGCGATGTCCAGGATCGGACGGCGATAATATTTTATTGCAATAATAAATTTAGTCAAATGCGTTTCATTTATTTTGACCCAGAAAACTGTTTGTTTACACAAATTTGTATTAAATTTATGCAATTAGGGCATGCACTGTCTGTCGAAAAATACCATAAGTCCGTTATTCTCTAAAAAATTTTTTTTAAACGAACTTAATCGATAGGGAATTCAATTTGCAAAAAAAAGTTATTCTTGACATTTTTTCGGGAAAGGGCTAGTTATTTCGTTATTTCCGTTCGAAAGTTGTAAACGGTCGCCATTTTTAAAATATTGAAGTCACGTCAACTTAACTTTTTTCCCATTTAGGTAATACTATCAAAAGGTTGATATAAATTTGGTATTATTTCGTTTAGTAATTTTTTAGATATGCACTAAAAAAAAAACATTTTGGTCACAGTAGGACAACCAAAATGATTTTAGACAAATTAACATTGATTTGATGTTTACTTTGTACCCAAGAACAATTCCAAAACAATATGTGACAAGAGTTATGAAGCACCCTGTTTAATAACCCTCTTTTTACATTCGTCCTTACATATTCCCATTAAAAATTAACTGTCAAAACATTTTAATAAACTTCACAAAGTCTTTGATTCTTATGTTGATTAATTCCCTACGACTTGTACGAGAATTAATTCTCGCACAAATATAACACAACAGTAAAGAAAACTTTATGTATTCATACATTTCTTTGTCTTTCACTGAAAACCTGAAAAATGATAAGTCTTTATTTTTCACAGATGTATTGTTGCAGTTTTTATAGGAACATTTAGATCCTCCACTTTTTGGACAGGACTGCATTGCAAAATGTAGCAGCTATTTACTTTACACACTAACAGTATTTACACTATAAACCATATTACATACTAAAACCATATTTACAAACTTATATTACTTAAAAAACATTAGAAAAGAAAACTAACTAAAATGTATTTATTTAGTACACTGCTATTACAATGTGGGAAATGAATCGCATTGATAAATATGGGGCTACGCACCAAAGCTTGTCCGAGACACAACAATCTGCGTTCAAGGTCACATGATAGTCGGACCTCTCTGTCTCTCCTTCTCTTTCCATTCTTGTCACACACTCGTCTGCAAAAAGAGCGCTCAGCGCTCCTAACGGCGGGATGCAAAATCACACTTTTATACCTACTTTAATGGGCTGAATTCTACCCATTTAAACTGTTCGTCTTATTGATATGTAGTCATTGGATAAGGCAGCTAAGCAATTGTGAAAGATCTTATGATCCAAGAAAACCAATTATTAGGGTTGCTCCAGTAAAAGAGAAAGCAACCGGCGGCTCCAGCGTTTCATTCTATAGCCGAATCTACACAGTGCAATTTCTTGCAGCCATTTTATAAATCCATATTTTGTAATTGAGTGCTGAAAGAAAAACTAAATATTCTTTATAAAATTGCGCATCCGGCTTGTGATTCACTTTTTATACATTTTGTATTGTGCAAGTAAAAAACCTCAAACTTGGTAATTAAAAAATGTCCATTATTTCTTACTTGACAAATGAACGGGATTTAAAAAAACGTGAAACGCAAAACGGATGCTTATTGTGACTGTGGTTAAAATGAGACCTTGCAAACAATTTTACGATAAAAAATAAACTAAATAAATGGTTTAAAATTTAATATTGATCATGCGGCATAAAAATCCAAGATGGCCGCCACTTCAGCAGACCCTTAAGGAGGAATTGTTTGAATAACTCTACGGGCACTTTGAGAGGATGATGAAACAATAATATTACCAGGAGGATACAAAATATAATTCCCCTGGCCAACGAAGTAGACCAAAATTGCTATTGTAGAAGGATTTGATGAGAAAACGGAAGTTGGAGAGACAAAGCCTGATCTAACAATCCTGAGTCCCTGTCTTGGTAGAAAAATTTAAAGCGACAGCAATACAAATTTTGAGAATAATATAATATCATACGAATTATAACAAACAATTGGAAGTAAGAGTTAAAAAGTACAATTGATAGACTAAAAGCTAAGACAATTATGTATGCAACCTTTGAAGATTTTAATATTACAATGAATAAGTATTTAATTGAAATAAAGTTAAAATTCTATTTTTAAGGTATAAATGAAAATTATTATTTTTTTTAGAAATGCCACCCATTTAACTGAAATTATCTCTATATTATATACTAGGGGAGACCCCTGCGTGCTCCGAAGGAACCTTCTAAAAACATATGTTATGTTCTATTTATAATAAAGGTGTATAATTAATAATAACCTCAAAACTAAGATGGTAAATAGTGTTAAATGTTCAAATCAAATTATTTCGTATATTTTATATAACAGCAGTTATAATAAAGGTTAAAAGAACCAATAAGGCTCAAGTCTACACTTAATCAAAAACCTAACCAAAAAGTTAGAAATACAAATAATTGTTTCATATTTTGAAATGAGCTGTTAATATTGGTTACTAACTATCAATTACCGTATACTATGAATAAATAGGCCTACTATTAATTTATAATATATGTCTTATTTATTTTTTATTAGGATGTAACATAGTTTTTCTTATTTCTAAATTCCATAATGTAAGTTTTATTGGTTTGTGTGTGTTGAAACATGTGTTGGTTGAGTCTAGGCCTAACTTAAAATATTATTTTGCACTGTGTTGATTCGTCAGTCTAGGTCTAACCTAAAATTATGTTTAATTTATTTGACCTGCCTTAACTTCAACATATAGGTACACATAATTTACGTTTTTGTGCACATCTTTGCACAGTACGTTTTGAATGATAAAAGTTTCATTTTTCAATTGAAGTTTTTTAGTTTTTCATAATGTTGCTTATTATTGGTATTACAGCTGTTAGACGCTATGGGTTTAACGCCAAACTTGATCCTGTGAATTTGTTCTGACTAAATTTACAAATTAAATAAATTGAAATAAAAAAATGTTTTTATCAATATGAATTCTAGCCTATGTTACTCCGGGATAGTGTAGCTTTTTATTTAAAAAAATTTCAATTGGTTCAGTAGTTCCGAAGATTACCCTATACATTCATACATACAAATTTTACCTATTTATAATATTAGTATAGATCGTATATGTTGTTTTTACTTCCACAGATGGCTTGTTCACAAAAACCTATTTAAGTTTGAAATCAGCTGATAATGGAAATATTATATGAAACAGCTGACTACTGTTATTACTATAGTCAATAACATATGTAATGGCGCTTACATTTTTGTTAAATATTGATTTAGGCCAGTCGGTAAAGGTCAATTTAGAAGAAAAGTACCAGTAATTTGCAATACGGCTGAATTTTTTTTATATAAGTACATTAAAGTATGTAGATTAACATAAAAAAAGTTTACCATTCTATCGATTTCCCAAAGTCGAAAAAAAATCAATTATCATTTTTTTTTCGATTATCCTTAATATTTCGAGCTGGGATGAAGATAGAGGAAAATAAAAAATACCACCGTGTAGGGGAGATATTTTTCAACAAAAAAGGTCATATGTATTTATTTCGTCCGAGCAATGGTTTGTCTGGAAAAAATTCGATAATGCAGATATGTATTTTGCAGCAGGGGAAATCACTAAAAGGGGACATCTTATTCATATATGAAGCGTTGGCTCATTCTAAATTGGCCGAATTTTAATATATCGAATTGAAACTTGACATAGGAGTTAAAATATATATTTTAAACATTTATGCTGAGTCTCAGCTTGTTATCTTGAAAATTACCCGATCTAGGAGTCGATTTCGATTATCGATTTTATGGATAGCTTCTAAAAATAAAAAGCTTCTAAAAACATATGTTATGTTTTATTTATAATAAAGTTGTAGGATTCATAATACAGTATCCTCAAAACTAAGATGGTAAATAATGTTAAATGTTCAAATCAAATTATTTCGTATATTTTACATAACAGCAGTTATAATAAAGGTTAAAAGAACCAGTAAGGCTCAGGTCTACACTTAATCAAAAACCTAACCAAAAAGTTAGAAATACAAATAATTGTTTCATAAGTTGAAATCAGCTGTTAATATTGGTTACTCACTATCAATTACCGTATATTATCAATAAATAGTCCTACTATTAAATTATAATATGTCGTATATATTTTTAACTAGGATGTAACATAGGTTTTTCTTAATTTTAAATTCCATTACGGAAGTTTTTATTGGTTTGTGTGTGTTGAAACATGAGTTGGTTCAGTTTATTCCTAACTTAAAATATTATTTTGCACTAAGCTGGACATCCGAATCAACTGTTTTATCTGTTATTTTATTCAATTGGTTGCTGCGGTAGTGTGGAAAGTGATTCTGTATATTTTAATTGCATTTTCTTTTCAGAGCCCAAATTTCTGATTGAGGATATCTCAAATTTTCTACTAGTACTACATACAACAACTAACTTTCTACTACTACGAAGCTTTAAGCTTTTAAGAAGCTTTAAATGGATTTCAACATTAAAATTTGTTTTTAAAAAATACACGGAAAATCAGCTTTGATAGAAAACGGTCGTTATTTTAAAATGTATATTTAATTTCACACCTTTTTAGTTTAGTTTTTTGTACTAAACAAGAATTTTACAAACATATGCAATGTGTTATTAAACAAATAGGGTCGAGAATACAAAATATAATTGTTATAATTGTAAAAATCACCAAACCTAATAGTTTATTTATACACTTTTGAACATGTAAAACTTCACTTCTTAGTAGTGTAATAAACTCTGTAATATTTAAGTGTAATAAAATCATGTTGTGTATTTCAAATTTGAGCAACAAGCAGGCCCCAGATGAGCTTGGCTTGCCCCCTCTCTAGACGCTACGGTCGATATTAGACCTCCGTGCTGAAATTTTGCCACTATCGCTGCGTTAGATATGAGTGTTTTTGCTTGTAGTTATGAGTTGAGGACATTCATTTATTGTACATTGTGGAAAACCTAGCATTTCTATTTTTTACATTTGAATTACTATAGGTATTATAATTAGTTTGTGGGCCTACATTATAGAAAAGGTTAAAACTAGGTCTACTGAAAATACACGGTTAGCGCATTA
>JAGFPH010000226.1:744659-755740 GCA_018207615.1 Philaenus spumarius | reverse complement strand
TTTTTGCGCAATTTCTCCCACTCATAAGCCTGTGTGCAATTTTTGAGATATATCATTGGAAAGCTAATTAAATTTACTACAATCCTGTGCAAAGGTAATTCATGTACAGTCCCCGGAACAAGGAACAAAATTGATGGGAAACTCCCGATAAATGATTTTTTCGTCATCCATATAAGGTTTTTGTACAATTTCTTCCACTCTTAAGCCCGAGTACAATTTGTGAGTTATATCATTCGAAAGGTAATTAAATTTACTACAATCCTGTGCAAAGGTATTTTAGGTACAGTTCCCGAAACACTAAATACAATTCATAGGAAGCTTCCGATAAATGATTTTTTCATTATCCATATAAGGTTTTTGTGCAATTTGTCCCACTCAGAAGCCCTAGTACAATTTGTGAGCTATATCATTCGAAAGGCAATTAAATTTACTATAATCTTGTGCAAAGGTAGGTACAATTCCCGGAACAACGATCAAAATTTATAGGAAGCTCCCGATAAATGATTCTTCACTATCCATGTAAGGTTTCTGCACAATTTCTCTCTCTCATAAGCCCGAGTACAATTTTGTGAGTTGAATTTTGTGAGAAAGGAAATTAAATTTATTATAGTCCTGTGGAAAGGTTTTGGTACAGTTCCCGAACATAGAAACAAAATTCATAGAAAACTCGAAGTATTTACTACTAGTTATTCCCGGATAAGAAAATTCAGCTATATAGTAAAGCGGCATTGCTGCTTTCGCATATTTTTTTTTAAGTAAGAGGGGTCTTTCATATTACTTCCGCCCCGGGCCTCCTCAGGTGTAGTTACGCCACTGAAATGTAGGCTATTGTTTGAAAACAAACACCAGATTTTCGTTTATCTGAAATACTAACTTTTGTATTAAATCAGTATCAACGGCAAAAGTTTCATGCATGAATGAAAATATTGAATGCATTCCTTATCTAAAGCATTTACAAAGTGTTTTCATCTCAATATAAATGAATCAATAAATTAGTATATTGTGCCAAATTTCATGTAAATCTTTAGCAATAATTAGTTTGTTATCGGCATTGATTATTTCCAAAATAAATTATTTATTTATTTTATTTCTTAATTCAGCTGGTTACGTTTTCATATGATTATATAAATACCTTGTTATATTGCTCGCAGTCTGATATCTCTTTATGTCGTTGACGACCATTTAAATTGAATGCAATAAGAACAAAAATTCGGTTTGGCAATGAATAAAATAGGCGAAACGATCGTCACCGACATAAAGAGATATCGGACTGCGAGCAGTATAACAAGATAGTTTTATAATCATATGATATATAACCAAGTCCATAAGGCAATAGAAAAAAAGAAAACAGTTATGATTACTTTTATTAATTTAGTTTCATATAGGAAAGTTGTTGGAAGACCCATATTAATAGTGACCCATTATTAATTGTAGCAGTTAGTACTCTATGTTTATGAGTCTTAAACACGTTTGGGGTGTGTGTGTGTGTGTGTGAATTAAAATTATGTAAAGAAAATATTAGTTTTAAATGCTAATAGACACTTTCAACAGTTGTATATAGGATCATTACGGGCTGTGAATCGGAACTATGTTAGGCAACCTGCATAGTAGAGCGTTATTCCTCTCCTGTTCTCCTGACAACCTTACTGCGCGCCAAATATTCCTTCCTGCACGATCCGCTCAACGTTTATTCGAAGTCCCAACAAAGGTCATTTTAACGAGAAAATTGTAACTTTCCATTGTGTAATGTGGGACGAAAATAAGATATTCTTCACTTGGAAAACTTGTGTAAAAGTGCTCAAGGTAAAAGTTGTTTTGGCGGTTGCCGTATATCATTAGCAATGTTTAGGCGAATTTTGATTTCTGAGAGTAAACCCGTTCAGTGGTAGAAGACCTAAATATGCATACTAAGACCAAAATGTTGTTTACTTTTAATACACGGTACCTATAAAATTATGTAACACTACACCTAAGTTTACACTTGAAATTTCTTTAAAAACTACTCCCTGCAAAAAATCTATTTATTTAGGTGTTTTAGTGAAACCAAGTGTCTAAACCCATTTGTTTGTTTGTTATGTAGTAGGTATACGAACCGTAGTAGGTTTTGTTTGGAAGCAGTTTCACATCAAATTAAGAATTTTTCTTGTGAGGTTATTACTTTAGTCTACGTAGTAATTGCATTATCCACGCTTATATTTTAAATATATAACTATGTCTAACAAATAGTATTATTTTTAATTAATTGTAGGCCTACACTCTGAGCAATAGAAAACTATAACATATATAAATTTATATGAAAGCTGGCTCATGAATAAAGCCTAGCACCTACATAATCCTGTACACTGCGCGCGGAATATCTTGAGCTGTGGCCTACGTCACTGGAGGGGAAGGGAGGCCGTCCATCTTGGCACATTTACAGCGCTCAGCGTGGTACTAGCCTTGCCACAAACATCGTGCTTCCACTAATCACTTTGGTAATAGTATGACAACTAGTATAGATAAGTATTGCCTTAATTTAATGTAAAACCCCATTTAATTATTCCTTGTCGGGACTTTTTTGTACTCGGGCTTATATACTCCTCAAATCCCTACCCAAAATCGATTAAACTGTATTACTCCACCATTTTGAATCAGATCTAAAACCAAAAACAAAGTGTATCTGAATAATCCTACTAGGATCCTTTCACCAAAAAATCAGCAATTGTTAAGCATATTTACTACCACTTATCAATCCGAGAGGCCGAGAGTAAAACATATACTATATAAATTAATGAATTTTGGGTATCGTCTCCAAATGGTATGAAATCTGAAACGTATAGAAACGAAGTCCTACAACCCTCCGACCAACCGTTTTTAAATTGGGTCGAGTGTAATAGCTCTTATTTTCTTCAAAAATTCAGCTAAAACAGCTTTTACTCAGCGATACCTACGTGGCAAATGTCTTCATGTCAGGTTAGTACAAGGCCGCGAACGCGCTGGAGGGATCCCTTCCCCAGCCCACCCTGTAAACTGTTCAAATTTTAACGGTTGCCACCGCACAAAATATTCCGCGCACAGTGTTGTGACGTTATTGCCACAAACGATAAGGCGATATATTTTATTTACTTCTCTGTATTATGTATAGGCCTACTGTTACTTGCACATTACTTTCATACAATACAAATTTAATATGCATAACATACACAGTAATGCAGATTTATAAATAGAGAACTACAATAAATATCACAGTAACGTCTCGTTTATAATCATTCAGTGCTGTTTTTAAATTAATGAACAAATATTAAATCATAATATTTATCGTCACTCAACAATCGTTAATATAAAAGTCTGACTTTTTTCAAATCAATTCCAAAGGAAATTCTCAACGTTATATAAGGACGTTTTTATTTGTAGGCGACAAACAAACATGCTATCATCGCCTTTGGGCTAAATACACTTTTTTAATCCTACTGAAAACACATTCAATACTTCGCCTGTATTGAATCCAGGGACCTTATGGTTCAGAGTCAGATACGCTAACCCCTCAGTTACGAGGCCACTGTGGGACTACAACGAGTATGAATACAAACATGGGAAGAGTTTCAATGAAATAGGAACCCTTCACCCTGATAGGAAATGTTTTTGCTACCGCATTTATTTAATATTAGTTTTCCGTTTTAGTATCACCAGTAATTAATAGTTCTTGAGTTACAATCCGTACTTATAAAGAAGATAAAGAAAATACGCGTGAATAAATTGGATTAAAACTTTAATAACAGCTTTTTTTTAACCGAGTCGATAAAACGGAATTTTAATTATTTTTAATTAAAAGTAGTTTGTTTTACTTAATAATATATTATGGAGGTTCCTGGGGGGGGGGGGGCAAAGTTTACTTATTGGCAAGAGTAAACAAATAATGACCAAATCTGCTGCATAAATCAGTTGTTTAAACCTAGGTTTGCTGACTAAGCTTCGATATGGACCGGTTTAATCAACAATTTGCGGCCTCTACAATACGTAATTCGGGGTAATGGGCAATCTCGTAGTCGGATAAAGGGTCGCATCGATCTGGCTCTATCTCGTTGCAATCATTTTCAATCAAGAGAAAACGCCTGCTCTGTTGACGTGGTTCAATGCTTCATCAAGTCTACAGTTTGGGTAAAACTACTTAAAACGATATTTCGTATTTAGTAGCAACTTGGAAGGAAATAAACGGACTTGTATTGGTTATCGTGGAAAAACGCGTCGTTGGGGTTTGTAACAGTTCAAACATAACAGTCATAAAGTTAAAACATATTTTTAAAGGCTATATTTTGGCCTCAAACAAACCTGGTACCGTAACTATTTTATAGGTAGGCCTACAAAAACAATTAAAACTACATAAGATTTCTTTACCTTTTAATTAAATTAAAAACTAACAATAAATACTTTGAAAACGTACCTATTTTTATTTAGACATACGGACCAATTTGATTTGTCTAATAAGCTACAATATCTATTTTATTGCATTTTTTCTAAACCAGACCATTTAGGATTGAGGGCTCCGTTGAATCAAATATTTTTTAAATGCATAATGATTCAAACGGCTGTAGTATACCTAACGCTTGCAATAAGAAAGAATGATAATCAAACATAACAAAGTAATTAACAACTCGTTTAACCCCTCCAAAATGATAAATAACTATATTATTTAAAATAGTGATATTTTTGTTTGCAGCTCTAAGAGAAGTTTTTAACGAAAAATAATATGAATTGTCAAAAATGATTATTAAAATAACATAAAATCATACAGACAGAGATTTATGTTTATGTGGAATTTGATTTAGACATTTATGATAGGTGTGGGAACAGCATGAATATTATTATAGTAAAGTATAATACATAGTTTTGAAAGTATTGTACATAATTATTAGCCTACATCGACAGAATGTTTCACACGTTTATGGAATGTTTTTTGGGACATTTTTTAAGATTTTTCGAAGATGGTGGGAGTAGGAACACATTAGGTAGATGTGTGTTATAATATATTTTACGTATAATTTAATTTATTATAGTTTAAATATACAGATTTTAATACTGACTTCTGAAAAAGAACAATATAATTAGGCCTACAATCAACCGTTACTCAGAAAAAAATCACAAACTTTAAAAACAGAACATTTGATAATGTAGTCCATGTATTATTAAAATATCCTTGTAGGTTAATTCACTTAATGTACAGTAAACCCTTGAAGAATAATAACAGCAGTCACTGATATCATGATAGCATCAGTACGACAGTAAGACCATCACGGACATTACTATACACACGTAGAGAATATTATTCTCCCAACTGGGTCAATACATCCTGTCTCTTTCTGTTACTTCAACATAGACCTTCTTTTCATACTTGTGTTTGGTTATAGCGGTAACTGGGTGATATTTTAGCCCAAATTAAAAGTATCTGACCAAAGGAGTTATCGTACTGGGAGGCGCATGCATGTCTGAGGTAAATGACGTGACGTCATAAGATATATAATCAATCGGTGAAGATAAATTAATTTTTTTACAGAACCTTCTAAATACACTGAAAATCATTGACTGGAAATTTACTTTTACCAAACTTCCTATTACAACAATATTCTTCACCCGCATTTTAACCGGGATCGTCAAACCACAACGCCACATTGTATATGTACGCATTGTATGGACGCAGAAAGTTATATACACACCATAAGAAGTAACTGTCTCAGTAATCATAATGGCTGACCCTTGGAAGCATTAAACCTTTCTAGGGTTACGTACATTCTACTACTAAATATATTCCAGAAGAAGGTTTGGAGGTTAGCAATATTTATAATCCTCACTTAGGATCTTCACAGTAAAAAACATAAATTAAGACTTAAATACAACGTATTTTGTAAAATTAGGCACCATCAGAGGGTCTGGGCCTCCCAGTTCATCCGATTTATCTATTAAACCCAATCAATTTTTTAATTTCATGGCGTTAACGTCACGTTCATAACTATCTTTCGGCTCTAGCCTTCTTTCCACAGAAATATTTTGACTTTCATCTAGTCTTTTCTTTGGCCTCTCAGCCTCTCATCGATCCGTGGTTCTTACTTAGTACGGAGTTTGAGATTATCGCATGCCATCTGCATGTTTTGTCTTTATCACTTTATTTAAGTTACTTATAGTCCTTCATTTTTTCTCCAAACTGAGCACATGTATGTCTTTCCATGTATAACATTCGAATAAATGTCTAGCGTCGTTACACGAAATAATTTCACGTTACATATTCTTTGATTTTGAATCGCATCAGATAGCTATTAAAAAATACACTCCTTATAATACTTGTGATAGGAATTATCCCACTTCACTACGCATCGTGTCAAGCCAGCTAACAGTATTTGGAATTAGTTTTTGTCTCCATCTCCCGGAAGTGTCCTTCTTCCTTCTCTCCTGACATCTTAGCATGAGCCTTCTTCTAGCTTCGTTTCTTATTGGTATAAGGTCGGAACTTAACTTTGAAAAGTAAACTGTCCACCTCTTCCTTTGCCATTAGGTCCTGCGGTGGCAACCTAGCTATCACCAGAAGTGCACTCGTTGAGACGGACCTGTATGCTGATACAATCATCTCAATGGGCTGACTGAAAAGGCTTTACCGCTGTGTGTTTGTTCAGAGCATGTGCCCACACTGGAGTTTCATGCAGCACTTTTGAGCTTATTACGCTCGCCAAAAGGTCCCTTGGTCCATTAACATTCGGCATTGGTCGTCCCAGTCTTGCCCCTGTCTCGATGCCATTTCTCGCCGCTTTGATGACGTGTTGGATAAAGCAGAACCTTCGTTGATTTTATAACGCAATCTGCCTCCCTCTTATTTTCAGTTTAGTTTTAGAAATTTCCTCCTGTCAGTAACTACTATGGCGTCAGTCTTACCACTAGCCATCTGAAGGTTCCTTTTTCCAGCCATACACTCGCCCATCTCCCAGCATCCACCTTGTCTCCAAGATTTTCTTGTCATCTAACCAGTAATCAATATTTGCGTTGTCTGTAAATACTATACTGTCCGCATCTATAAGTTCATTTCTCTGGAAGTTTAAATACAACATTTATAAAGCAACACAAAGAAAATTATTTGCATAGCCTTCTGTTTAGTAAAAAAATATCATTCAGATGATCAATTCCATCGATCTGGCTGCAAAAAATATGTTGCTTGGACAAAATTTGTTGCATAATGCATGCGTGCATAATTGTACAAACGAATCTAAAGTATTGAAATGTAGAGTTCGTCAGCAAAACCCATTAAACGGTATTTTTAAACGTAAACCCCTTCTTCATTTAGCACGTTAGCATATTACACCTGGAGTTGTGATCTGTGCCCGTACTACCATCTAACACTACACTCGATTTCACGTTCACCGTGGAGTACGGAGCGCCCATAAGCCATGTTATCCAAATGACAGTATCAGTGATACTAACCGTAAATAAACGGTATCAGTTAACTGACACAAACTTTCTCCCAACTTACTGTAGTCAAAATAATATTGTTTTTAATCATTTTATTTACTAATTTTTAGAACAAAACAACAAAATAATGTTCTACCTACGTCAATCGTATAAAAAAGTTATTGTCCCAGGCGGGATTCGATCGCGCGACCTTTGAATTACTGGCCGTCCTCGCTACCGTTGTGCTACCCCGTGCGGCCGTCGCCGTGATGCTAGATTGACAACATAAACTTGTTTATTTTTTAACATTTCCCCATAATTATGAAACGCCGAAGTTTTGATAAAAGCGGGTGGTGTCATTTTGTTTGGCATCTTAAGCACTATAAATACTGAAAATTTGATCAAAATCGTTAGAGTCGTTTTTGAGAAATTTGCATTTTTGTCGTTTTTTATTGGTTTTTTGGGGTAAATTACCCTTAAAAATTTAAAATTCCAAAAAATGAAAAAAAACGCCTGGAGATATTAGGGTTTAGTACCTACATACCAAATTTCATGAAAATCGGACCAATAGTGTCCCCTCTGGTCGTGTATACATACTGACACACTGACAGACAGACACCACGTTAAAAACACTTTTTTGGGTTCAGGGAGCACCAAAACAAAAAATTCCACTAAAAATATTTTTGGGTTCAGGGAGCACCAACACAGATAATTGCACTAAACAATTTTTTGGGGTTCTGGGAGCACCAAAACAGATAATTCAACTGAAAATTCAAATTCGAACATTTTTACGAAAACAATACTTTCTCCATATACTACGTATAGGGTGGAGAAAGTAAAAAACATCAACTCCCACGCAACGCTCGTACAGTTGACGCAACCCGCATGACAATAAACGTGATGTTCCCAGTAATGGTAGTAGCATAACTTATCTTAAGTAAGACCTCTATTGCACGGTGAACGTGGAATTGAGTGTAGTCATATACATAATACTTACATTTTCAATCACCCCTTTTAGGAGTTTGTTTATTATAATATGTCTTGCGTAAACTCTTGCCGAACCTATAATTATATTATTGTAGACGAATGCGGGGGTAAATGTGCATGAATGCGAGAGTGTCGATGGTTAATTTTCTTGCCTCAATTTGTCTAGGTTAAGCTCGATTACTGTCGGTATTTTGATTTTGTTAACGAGTAAAAGGAACACAAGGACCTTCTACACTCTCATAAACATTGACCACTACTGGTATTTAATCTAAATAAGTCACGCACCGTTGGCAATCGGAACATTTTAAATAAGCCTATCAAACAATAGCCATAATTTAATCTTAAGTTAAAAATAATGACGTACCTAGAAATAAAGACTATCAACTGTCAAAAACTCATAATTAAGTTGTAAAACCACAGGTATATAAAACACAACAGTTACTCAAGACTAGACGCTATAATTATTGTAAGTATTGCGTACCAGTTCCAGTCTTAGGCCTAGGTTCCTAATTAGTTTTAGGTTATGACTTCATCATAGCTTTGTCTGCCATTTAGTTTGATGTGTTTTTTGTATAATATTTCGCACACAAAATTATGGAAACTAATACAATATTCTATAAATAATCCTTCATTCGGAACTAACTTTAAAAACAGAATAAAAGTAAGCCTACATAGTTTGTATGTTGGTATCCAACTCTTTAAAATAAAAGACAAATGTACTTTACATTCTTAATGTAGGTTACCAACTACGTTCTTTCTATTTGTTAATTAATTATACAAGTCATTAAGCAATGAATACAGCTGTTCCTTTGAAGATTTCACTAAGTCTGTTCTTCACATTTAAACGACAGCGATGCCAGACCATGAAATTGACTTCATGAATTGAAATTGTGTAACGTATTTTTATTGCATATTTTTTACGAATCTCACTGAGTTGATGAAAAGTGTATATAGGCTAATATTTATTTGATATATAAAGGCTCGACTGAACAACATGCATGTCGTCTTAGTATTGTATGTCGTGATACAAACTAAAAGTCAGTTGTCATCAGTGGCTCGTAGGCAAATTAGTGGGTGTGTTGCACCAGAGAATGTTTAGCTTTTGTTTTGAAATTGTACAAAAGGAAACAAACATGTATGAAAAGACAAATTATTCAGTCACTTGAAAAAAATACTAAAAGAACAAAATCAAACAGTTTTACTTACTTCAACCTAAATTGTTCAGTTGAAGCTCGATCTATTCATTTAAAATATGAAATCTACTCTTGTTGTTTTAATTTGAGCGAAAGACTCAATAATCAAATCAAAACTTTATATTCTTGATTTAAATTTAAACTAATATATAGCCCATTCTCGCACTTAAAACAAAACAAAGTGTCACGTTCTGCTTGTAAATGTAAATCGGTTTCTTCACCAGTCTGATAAATGTCTAGTGCAGGTAAATAAATTCCTTCTGAATCATATCTTGATTACCACACGTGGAGTAAAAAAATACTCCCCAGCACCCCGTCAAGGTCCGCACTGTGGAAGCGACGGTGTTCTCTCGCCCTATAGCGTCTCGCTTGCGGCGCACAACAGCCAGTTGCCACACCGCTGGAACTGTGAAGCTTACAGTTCCACACAAAGAATTTTGTATCTTTTTCATATACCGTAGGATGGCTGGTGACATTAAGCTTAAGGATTATATATTGTACAAATATAAAGAAAGAAATATAGAAAAAAGGATTGTAAAACTACACTCATGCTATGTCTCTAAGTAAAGATATCAAAAAGACATGACTTTTAATGTCTCGTATAGTGAACCTTTTATTGGTAAATATTTGCTGAAAACAGACAAATAAATCTGTACGAATAGTTTCAATCATACCTGAATTATTGTTCATAAACATAACTTAACAAACATGTTTAAAGTTAACATGAGTACTTAACATAAAAAACTTATTATACGTACACGTGGTAAAAAATTTATTTTCCTTTAAAATCAAATGATAAAACTAATATTCTATTTATTCGTTATTTATTTTTTGGAGTGATAAAAGTTATACTGCATATACCTGATTTTAGAATATAACACCAACTTTTTCACGCAAGCAAAAAGTAGGTCTAAACCAAATCAACAGCATAATGGTATAATAAGTATTGGAAATTAATCGCACATAGGCCTACAACACTACTTATGTGTCTTATAAGCACGTAGGCCTATAATACAATAATATTTAGGTGTTTTTATTCTAAAATGTTAATTTATATAAAGTTTTACCCGTAATGTAATGCACAAGTTTTAGTTCCAGACGTTATAGAAAGGCAAAAAATTATTTGTTTATTGAATGTAAATGTTTATTAAATTAACCATAACATCATAACATGTTGGCCTAAAAATTGTTGCTTATCCTTACTGATTTATTTCCGTTAGGTTAGGACAAATACGCCAATGTTTGCCCGTTTAAACACTTTTCATCAGGTGAATGGGGATTAATGAAAATATGTAACACAATAATGTTAAAATTTTAATTCAAGAAATAGAATGTTTCAATTGTTATATATTACTAGGGGAGACCCCTGCGTGCTCCGCACGCCAACCCCCGGTGCGACCTTCTAAAAACATATGTTATGTTTTATTTATAATAAAAGTGTAGGATTAATAATAACCTCAAAACTAAGATGGTAAATAATGTTAAATGTTCAAA
>JAGFPH010000226.1:697462-735985 GCA_018207615.1 Philaenus spumarius | reverse complement strand
TTTTATTGTACAATAAGTTTTGGTGTCAAGGAACAGGAAAAGCTCTACATGTCCACATTACTAGAAAACTACAAGAAGCATTGTGACAAGATCACAAAATTTAACAAATGTTAGGTTAACAGAAATATAATGTTTACTGATTTGCAAACACTCGCTTTTCCTCCAATAGAATGAAATACATGAACAAGAAAAGAAAAATATTTTGGTTGGTTTAATTTTATTTTTTTTAAATATTCATCCAAAGTTAACCATAGGCAAAAACCAATATTATTTATAATGACGAGACAGGTTGAAACTGTTAGTGACTGAATAAACTTCATTAGTGGATCTAAACAGTGTTTGTTTGTCCTTTCTCACCATAATGTATTTAATATATTAGAAAGGTATGATAAGTACAACAATTACAAAATTGTAATTAAATCCTCTGCCAAACAGTATCTTAAATTAATATCACCAGTAATAAACAGTACCTTGTGTGTTTCAGCTGGGCAAAACCTTGTGGGCAAGTTTACTCAAAGTGTTCGAAGAATTGTCCAAGATGTTAAAGACGAAGGAACAGCAAGTATGTTATTTCTGATAATAATAAATTATGAGATAATAGTGTTGTAAAATAGTAAAAATAACACGCAGGGGTTTTTTTTTTTAATAAAATAGTTCCAGTATTAACACTGTGACTTATTTTATGTCATCTGCTTATTTTATGAAGGAGACTATGAAATTAGTTTAGCCTTGAGAAATTGAGGAATTTTCTTTTAAAAGTGGTTGACGATTGCAACTGGTTTGTAGAAAACACTAATTTTACATTTTTCTCAACAAAGTTGAAAAACCAAGTTCCAATATTTTTAAGACTGCTAAATAGTATACAAAATCTTTGAATCAATGAAAAAGTTCATGTTTATCTTTTGTAATTTTTTAATCGCAAAGGAATCATTAATGGATTACTTGAAAAAAGTACAAGCAAAATGCATAAACTACTAACTATATTTTCCATAGGAAAATTCTGAAAATACCCATTCCAAATATTTTTAAGACTTTGCTGTATAGTAAAAAATGTGCAATCACTGTAAAGAGTAACTTGAATACATTTACAGCTCTGTTTGTAAACTCAAAGCACAAAAGATATTCTACACAGATGTCTTACTAAATTATGAAAAGTGTTTGAGAAATAACAAGTCAGCTCCTTTGCCACATTGGGCACCAATTTCACAAGAAATAGACAATTCACTTGCTCCACATCGCTACTGTAGAATTGGAAACATATTCAATCAACTTAAACCATTGTTCATGCTAATAAGTGGTTTCAAAAAGCATGATTTTTAGCATGACAATGAACTCTCTGGTTAGATCAGATGATCTTTTCTCTGTGCTCTCAAAATAATCATTTAATGCACACTTTATAAACTAGTGAATTAATACATAATTTTGTAAAAATTAGATAATTACTCTTAATTTTGTCACAAAAATAATAATTGTGAGGACTTCAGATTTAAAATATATAACAACAAAAGTTCTGTTTAACACTTTTGTACAAAGAATACATTCAAATCAATTGAAGCTTCTCTTAAAGTAGAAATTCTAAACAAAATAGTATATAGATCACAAATCCCTCTTTAAAATATTTATAAGAAAAAGACATGGTTCTTTCTGTGTTGTTAATTCAACATATTATTATGTTTTATTTTTATTAATTTATTATTATTTTTTCAATCAATGTTCAAACCGGGTAAACAGTTGTTAACTGCTCAAAATTAATCAATATAAAACGTAACAAATTGTAAACAAATAACCCAAACTTCAAAAAATTTACAAATATTAACTTCAAACGGATTTAATTTGTAAAATTTAATTTTTATGATAATTTTGCTATGTATCTTTCCTTTAATTTTGTTTATGTTTTAGGTGGTCAAACCAAAGAAGAAGTTATGGAAACAAATGAAAGGTTACGACAAGTCAGAATACGCCTTGAAGATTCTTATGACACAGCGAAACGTGCTCTTGTCAGTCTTATGACGAAGTATGCTGAAAGCAAGAATGTACGAAATATATTTCAACGCTATACTATGCTGAAAGCGATGATCAAGGTATTTTAAAATAAACATTGTATTTTATTTTATTGTAAAGTTAAGTTTCGGTGAATGCTTTGGTCAACTAATCTAATTTTGATAATTTATATCACTTTTGATCTTTTACTGAAGGCCTAATTTAAAATCTTCAAGCTATACTGATATAGAAACAATGAAATAAAACTGCCAAGTTTGCATGCAATGAAAAATCATTAAACCTAAAATATGTTCAGTTTATTGACATTTTTCATTGTCATATTCAAACGTCTAGTCGCATCCTATGGGGTAATAGATTTGTGTCAAGATTTATGACAGATTGACATCCAACACACCAGAAATTATTAAGAAAACAAGTTGTATATGCTTCTGTCCTTAATTTAAAAGAATTGTATTCTCAACATCTTGGAATATTAAGTCCTTTCACAGATGATTTATTTCAACACTGGTGTTAGGACATCCATTCATTTTGTAAATAACAAAATTCGTATTTTTAGAAAAATTTTAGTTTGTTTTCCACTTTTATAAAATATTTAAAATGATGGTAATTAAACACCAGCCATAATTTCAATCATTTTAAAATATTTTATAAAAGTGGAAAACAAACTAAAATTTTTATTATTCTGAATGGGATACATTTTTTTAGAAATTTATCTATTATAGTAACAACATTTTTTAAAGATTTGTACTTCATTTTAGTTTAAAAAGAAACAACAGAACCCATATTATAGAGTTCACTTTTTCCTTGTCTATCAATAGCGATTTTCTCTCTAGGATAAACGTATTACAATACAATTTGACGCAGTTATAAATAAATCATACCTGCATATTAAATTCTAATAATTAAAAGTTAAAAATATTGTATTAACAATTTTCGAGGGCCAGAGATTTTACTCCAAAAAATAAATATTTTTTGACAGGGTTTATACACTTTTATTTTATTTTTTATTTTGATATATCTAGTTTTCAAGATATTCGTGAAAATGTTGTTCAAAATTACATTCCTCTCTAATTAAAATGAATAGATGTAGAAGTAATCATATTTATTGAATGATGTAGCATTTAAAACTACTTATTCTAAAAATATAAGAAGAAAAGTTTATAGCAAATATATAAGATTTATATTGATATTTCAAGTTATTTCGTGTTCTTATTGTAACGGGAGCACTCAGAGGAACTCACCACTTAAATAAATTACATAACTGACTGTTAATGATGAATCCTTTGAATGCGTCCATTGTTTGGCTTGCAGTGATCGTGGGACCAATGGATTGCAGATTAGTATATATCCATTCAATGGCTGCTATTGCTTCTCATTGTAATCGCATAACATTATTTTCAAGATTGCAGGTGTTCCAAAATGTGTCAAATAAATTTATTTATCAGAGAAAAGAAGTTATTTAAAAAACAATGGCAAGTTTGCTTTTTTTCCCTCGCCTTCTTCAAAAGAAGTGAGGTGTCTCGATCCACCCTGAACAACTTATTATGATATAGTGTATATGAAATTATTACTGGACTAGTGTATGATACATATGGATTAATATTTTCATTTCAGTTATTATCAAAAACTTGAAAAGAAATTGAAATAATATCACATTTTCATAATTGTTTAACTGATGTTTATTTCACTGTCATTCTCATTAAAGGAAGTTATTCGACTTGAAACTCAATATTGGACTCTTGTGGATATTCCTCGACAAGAAAAGCAAGAGACAGTACCAGCCTTTGTCTTGCGTGCCTGTGCCATTATGGAGAAAACTCAGAAATCCGGAGAAGGAGTTAAAACTGCCGCCAAAATTGCAGAAGAAGAAGAAAAGCGAAGAGAACGTTTAGAGAGATTAAGTGGTATGAAGCTGTTTAAATGAAATATTCATTATTTTGATTTATTAAGATTTTAAACATTACCGGTATATTCTCTCTCTCTCTCTCCCCCCCTCTCCCTCTCTCTCTCTCTCTCTCTCTCTCTCATTCGCCCACTCTCTACACAGGATAAATTTTATTTAATTTTGCTTTAACTCAATATCTGGTTTTAATAATTTAAATAATTTATTTCAGAATGATATCAAACTAACTACATTGAAGTGAAAAAAATTTACATGTTTGAACTTCATAATTATTTTTCAAAATATATCAATTGAAATTCAATTTATGGACACTCACACAGTACACAAAATGCTTATATTATTTACGTTTTTGTACAATAATACAAAGAAATAATAATAGTCTTATCAAACCACAGCATATGTAAAAATACAAAATCAATTAAATAAATCAAAATGGAAAGCAAGGAATGTTGTATTACCATGGCAATCTATGGTGTTTAAGTCAATCAGTTTATTGAATCTACATGACTTATATTATATTTTAATCATACAGAATTGTATGAGTAGCCTAGTAAATGCTAATCTATAATTTAAATTTATGAAACAAACCTAACTATTCAAATAATTGTTTAGTAAATGAAAAATAAATTATACTAAAACAATTATGAAACAAAAAGTAATTAAAAAATTAACTTAGATAAAACTGGATAGTATAGCATTTCAAAAGGAATTTCATGGGATCTTTAAAATTGTCAGCTCTTAAATTGTTTTTTGTTGTTACTGAGTTAAGATTGTATAACTCAATTCATGAAAGTGTGAGTAAAGAATACAGAAGTTATATTCAAAAGGTTTTTTGTAAGTCTTTGTAGGCTAAGACTAATCTGAAAGTTTAAGACCCCTATTATAATCAAAAAGTAGACTTTTCTTTTGTATTAAGATTGTTTTTAATGTTTACTATTGTTGGGTTTTAGTTTTTATAACTGACTACAAAATCTTATGAATTCTTTCACTGTATTTATACATTTCATATAGTTTGAAATTTTAACAAATTTGTTTTATTTAATCACAGATATGATAACAGTTCAGATAGAATCTGAGAACACACAGATGACGAATGACCTTTATCGACTGTTAAAAAAATATTCAGGACTTAGAAATCTAATACGAGAGCTTAAGGTAGGTGAAAACAGTGAAACTAATGTATTTAAGGTTATTATATTAAGCTAGTTTGTACACCTTTTCTACTATAAGACTATGCAATGGCTTGAGATAATTATAGCTGTAGGATAATTGTTTCTAAAAAATAGATAAGCAATAACCTACCATTAATTAGATGTGCTAAACTTCAGGTTCATCTTTTAATCCCAATTAAACAATGATTTGTATAATCCAAAAAAAAAATATATTGTGTTACAACAGATAAAACAATTGAAAGTTATACACTCGTATCACATCCAGAATCCATTAAAAATGTAAGTTTCCTTAGAAAAATGGCTTGTAAAATTACTGGTAACTGGATTTTTTTATAGGTAAGGTTTATTCATTCAGATTTAGATTTTCCTAGTGTTTTAATTTTTATATTTTCTTGTAAGGAAAGAGTTTTTAAATTAACTTTAAGAATATTGTTTAAACTAATCTCCATCTTACATTTTGTTACAAAAAAAGTACTATGGATAGTATATAAAAAAATTATGTTTACAAAAGTAAAAGCAACTCAAATACTAAGACATGATACATTTTAAAATACCAATTATAAAAGTGAAGCTTAATTGAAAGTAAGCTTAATTCAGGTTTATTGCCTTATTACTAACGATTTGAACATGTTCGGCTAGATTCGACTTTAGAATACTATGCAATAACGAATATCGAGCTATTCTGTGTAGAGCCCCTAAAGGAACAACAGTGTTGTGTATAATTTGAATTATTAGTTTATAGGGAAGAACTGGATTTGTTTTATCTCAGTTTTAACAGAAATAAGAATCTCCCAATTGGTCAATTACATTTATAAGATTCATACTAGTTATTTTGAGACTCTTTGGTTGAACTGGCATGGTAGCTGGAATAGTTACAAGCTTTATCGCATACAAAATTTACTAAGATACGTTCAAAATATATATATTTATAAAATAAATGGTCAAACATAACTTATAACTGTGAGAAATGTGAAGTAATTACACCTTAATAAATATGCAGATCAAACAGGCCATACAGAGAAATTTCAAATCCCTAGGCAAAGTAAATGTGTCTCTCCTTCAAATGATGCAAGCATCTGTTCCCTGAAATAGCCAAATGTGAACTATAAACCTCTAATTGGGGAGGCAGCTTAAAATGTTCAAATGCTAACTAAAAGTCGAAGTAAACAGCTGTGTGCTCCACCAAAATTTCAGGCTGCAAATTTCAATAGGGCTTCAGTTTACAACTTGATTTTTCCAAGCATTACTAAAATAATAACAAATGATTTTAAAACTAAAGACATATTTTTAATACTCTATTATTTTTTGATACCTAGTTGTTTATGAATTTTACGTAAATCATTTTTTTAAATATCTGAAATACCTTATCCTGGGTCCCTTTGAATTCAAGTATCCTTTGCAATTCCCCCTTGATCACATTGAGTAATGATCCAAAAACAAACGGGGACTCAAGTGAATACAAAAACAGCTCGTGTAACCTTCAAATACTTTAAATTTTCCAATTATGATATGTTGTGAATTTGTTACTGTAAATGTGATGTGTATATGTTTCATTTCATCACTAATCGACATGCATTAACCAATGCAAGATACAATTTTAAATTAGGATTAATAATGCCTGAAAAAAAGCTGAAATGACCAAACTTATCAGAAAAAGGACTGTGAGCAATAAGCTAACATAAGTTAGTTAAATAATTAATGTTTTTGTTTGCAGTCGGAGTATGTCAACTCTAAAGTGTATCCAATTTTTCCTCGTTACACTATACTTAAGGATTTAATTAAGGATATCATGCATCACCCTGATTACATGGAAGTGTGTCATGAGGTGGATCCAGTCTAGTCTTCAAGTGCAGGACGGAGTCTTTGCTAAAGTACCATGCTAGTCCTTCAGGTTTCGCAAATTTCCCGAATCATGTGTTTATCATAATTTTAAAAAACAAAGGCCATTTTCTTTTTAAACTTTTAAAGAAAATTGACTTTTTTTATGATGATGCCATTTAATTAAAACAGAAAATATTTGATTGAAGAAGTAACTTTATTGCATCCGAGGTTTTAACAGTTGTGAATTTCTTGAGACAAAGTGAACATTTTGTTTGTCTGTTGAACAATATGTAATTATTTATTGGATTAGTAAGAAAGTTATAGGAAAAATATAAGTATAGTAATACATTTTTTAGGAATTTTCCAAGGAGTGCTTGATGGCCAAAGTGTAATCATATAATTTAATTTTAAATGTTAGTTTCAAGTTATTTAACTTATTCTTGGTTAGTGTTGTCATTAAAATATTGTTGACATTTTACAACATGATTCTTTTTACTTTTATCGAAGCACGTGTAAAAATCTTAAGATTTGTGTTTATCCGTCTGTGCAGTCTGCTTAAACTTTAAACAATCTCATTTAGAGCAGTGGTATTCATCCTGGCGAGAGTACAAGGAACCTGTATGCAAAGTATAAATAATTAAAAATTCTGTTTTTTAAATTCTTATAACATTCACCAACATTATGATTTTTATAAAATGTATTTTTGGGAAATGCTTGACTACAAGACCTTTTTATTCTTAGCATTTGTGTCTAAACCAAATAATCATAATAAATGGGAGTTTCAATTTTTTTTATATAATTCAAGGTCTATTTAGTTCTTCTAAAGCCAAAATTGTCATCAATTTTCCAAAATTATTTATATTATATGGGGTCATTATTTATGGAAATCATCTAGTCCTGTTTGAAAACATAGATAAAAATAGCACATTTTCTATACTAATATTATAAAGAGGTAAAGTTTGTTTTTTTTGTTTGTTTGTATGTAGGGGGTAATCTCTGGCAGTACTGAACTGATTGAAAAAATAGTTTTACTAATAAAAAGCTACACTATCCCTGATTAACATAGGCTAAAATTCATTTCAATAAAACCCTTAGGTTAGGTCTAGAATGATAAACCAACATAATATATGTATTTACATTTATTACCATAACAACCAATTGAATAAAATAACAGATAATACAGCTGTTAGCTCCAATACTTCCATTAACAGCTGATTTCAAAATTTGAAGCAATTATTTTTGTATTTCTAGCTTTTAGGTTATGGTTTTAACGTGTAGACCTGAGCCTTGCTGGTTCTTTTAACCATTGGGGGTTGGCGTGCGGAGCACGCAGGGGTCTCCCCTAGTAGTTTATATTTTCAGTTAAAAAACATTATTTTTTGTCTGTGCAGTCTTCCTCAACTTTAAAACAATTCTGCAAGAGGATCAACATTTAACAACATTTACATATCTCATCTTTTTACTTGGATAATAACACATCTTTAACTTTAAACTGCTAAGAATTAAAATTACAATTTAATAAAATGATTTATTAATGGCAAATCACAGTTAGCAAATAAAATGTAATTTATATTCTTTTCCACATTTGCTATCATCAAATTTTCCTCGTGTAATTCCATAAGACGGAGCAGTGATTTGTATCCAGCACATGTAATTGAGAAGATACAAATCCCTGCTTCGTCTTATTGCATCTCTCACAAACTAAAACAAACTAAATAATTTTAAAAGAATTTAACCATTTGAGTCCCCTACTTAAGTTGAGTGTGTCCTAACCAAAATCTGCAACACTTCTATTTTCAGATATGTTTTTTTCATTTTCCCTTTTACTTTTCCATGCACTACTTGACCTCTTCTCCGATTTTTAGTATTAAAAGACATCAACGATGTTGTTTAAACTTTATTCTCAAAGACTTTTAATTTGTTATATCTCTTAGAAGCACAACCTCTTAGTTGCATAGGTCAACAGGGAATAGTTGCCTTTTAATTTTATTAATAACTGTCAAGAAGGATTTTCTACCAAACAGTACATACATTTTCTTATATTTAATGTTCAGCATGATTCTTTCCTTTTATGATTCTTTCGTTATGCCACCTACCAAAGTCATGGCTATAAGGTTTATTCATTGTATAAGGAAAGTATTGTTAAATCTTTCTGGAACGTACATGCTAAATCTGATTATGTCAAATATTAAAATTAATGAATTTAAAATTAAATTAAAATCTATATTGATCGAGGTATTAACATCACTTGCTTTCTGAAGTTATCTAGCTGTTGCTTTGCTACTGCATCCATTAGGTAAAATAGCTTTGCCATCAGCTGAAGTGGCAATTTAGACATTTTCTGTACCTCAATAACATAATTTGACCCCAACACACTACCATGAAATACTATTGATTTTATTTATTTTGCAATACAATTGACTTTGTTGTTTAACTCCTGCCGTAACTGAGAGAAATTACTATATGGTAGTTTTTTAGAACAAAAATTGTCTATCCCAGATTGATATTGCCTTCATTTTTATGTGTTTCATATCAAAACACACTTTTTATTCTGGACTCTCTGACTACAATGTAAATTATTAACGCACTCCTAAGTAATTAAATTTTGTACACAGCTTTGTTTCGTTTGTATATACAGCCTACAAATAGTTCTTTTTTTCAAAATCTGATGAAAATCAGTATTTTCAGCACACATTTTTTAATATCTACTTGTTTGTAAAAATATAATGATATTATCAAATTTATAATAGTTCAATGTACTGTTATCAAAATGTAAACATACAATTTTAAAACAATAAAATTTGATTTAGTAAAAAACTTTATAAATTCATAGATTTCTTAGTTTTTTACATTATATTTGTGAAAAAGGTTAATTACATACTATTGGATGATAGTTGTATTTATGTGTTCAGGGTAGATTTTGTATTGTTTAGTTTGTTTTGAGATTGGTAACTTTGCTTAGAATAATGAGATTCTTCTATTAAACATTGTGTAGTTAATTCAGATAATATTAATACACTAGTAGGGTGTTCGAAAAAAGTAATGGAGAAAAAGGTTGAATGCCACTATTCTTGAGAGTCTTTAGAAATGAGTCATAATAGAATTACTATATATAATTCTTTTATTACTAATCTAAAAATTATTTTGTTAAAATTTTCACTAGTTTACATTAAATCTTTAAATTTAAAATTGTTTGTTCAGTGTATCAAATGGTGTAAAATTAATTTTTGTAAGCAAACAGAGTGGTTGGTCATAAATGTTAACACCTTTTTTCGTATCCAGACTATAAGTGCTCTTTAAAAGGCAGGACAAACAGAAAATTGTGTTACATTGTATAAGTTTATTTACAAGAAAAGTTTGAACCTTCTAAACTTTATCATAAGAGATATTTAAACCATTTTATCTTCCTAATTGTTGTACAGTGATTACAAATTTTAACTGTCAGCAATAACTTTTAGTATTTAACATAACTATTCCTCAATTATGTTAAGTCATTCATCATGAAAATTTTATTTTTTGAAAATTGTATTGAGCTTGACAAAACATGCCTTCATAGTCAAAAAATTCACAAAGTTTTACTTGCACAACTACCGATCGTTTTAACAAATCTTAAAATGTTTATCATCAAAAATGTTTTAACACTTCTCACCAGCTACCCTGTATTTTCAAACAAAATTTCTACAAGTTTGTCGGTGAAAATGTTTAATTTTACTTTATGAAGTAACTGAACAACCATTCCTTAATTTTCAATAAGGCATTTGCACAACCTGATTTCAACTTGATTAAAGCTTGTTTTCTTATATAAATTTTGGATAAAACAGTTTTCACACAAATTATATCTGATTTTAATCTAACAAAAAATCTACATAATTTGATATTGATCCTGGTTATTCAACACAACCACAGAACGGCCAGCATACTGTAGTATAAATTATTAGCATACTGGAGCAAGAACTGATAAAGTGAGTAAAGGAGTAGCATCCGATAAGAAGATTAAAAGATGGTGGGTGCCAGAAAATCATATCACACCTACATTGTAGTACTTTCAATTCAAAATGTTTATATGAATACATTCAGTTTTTTGACACCTCTGAATAAGGGAGGAACATTTACTTTTTTTACACTGCCGAAAAACTGAACAAGCATTTTAAAATGTTGTTATATGGTATGAGCTATATCATAATATGTTTCATTTCCATAACCTTCTTCATACTCACGTAATATGTAAATCTTACTATGATCTCAGGGCAAATATCTTGTGTACTTTTTTTAATAAAATCAAAAGTACCAGTTATCATTGTTAAAAAATTGCCCAAATAAAATTTGATTTGTTTTAAAGTTTTATTTTATATAATATATTAGGAAACATAATAAACAGTTATTGTAAAAACTGATCATTTACTTTAAAGTTCCTTTTATTTTAGGAATGTAAATATAAAATGTAACCTAACATGTTTCTAACTGCAAATATTTATAATTGAACTAAAAGTGTTTATGTAAATTTTAATTTGTACATTACGGTTGTGTAAAATGCTAAAATATAATATGTAACATTTGAGACAGAAGTATTGATATTTTTCACACTTATGTATTTAAATAAATAATATTTAGTGATTGTTAACATTATTATGATATAAACATGATTATATTTCATAAACATATGAGTGTAATAACATGATGAACAGAACTATTGTGTAGTTTATTTAAACCAGTGTTTATATTATTATCAGCTAAATTTTAATCCATGACAAATGAAAGTTGACTAAAAAAGAATTCTGTTCAGAACTAGTAGTACTGTTTTACCTTGGACTAGTGAAAAAGTTGTTGTTTCTAATTTTCTACTTTAGAAACATGTTATTTTTTAAACTAATTCCAAACTACTGACTCAAGAGCATACAGTTTGAGCATACAGGGGATTGAGAGGCTTCAGATTATTTAATCACGTAGTTAAAAATGATCTCCTTTTAAACAGATATGCACAGCTTCTGGCAGATATAATAAATTATGTGTATGAGAGTTATGATATAAATTAATACAGAATTATTTTAAAGTGGTGTTGGTTCAATTTGAGGTAGAGATTCACTTATATTTTAATATCTTATGCAAATAAAATTTCATAACCGAAATAATAACTTTATGGTTGACACTTCAAAATTAGTGAATATTTAGTCAATTTATTCCTAACAACATTAATACAAAAAAGTTTTGAATTCTGAGCTTAAATTAGTTTGATCATTTCATACTGATTTCTTTTTTATAGTTACAAATAGTGAATTATTATAAGAATTTAAAATCAAACAATGTGTGTTTCCTCCCCTCCCAATACATTAGTAATGCTTTAACACTATTACTTAAAAAAAATATTGTAATTTGTTTGCAAATACATCTTAAATATTGCATCAAGCATTATAAACTACTAGCAGTTAAGACGGAAACTCATGTCATAAACTTACTTCTTAGGATGTGAGTACAGTCTCAGTCGATGGCACAATGTATCTTGTACATTTGTGAATCAAAAGTCTGTATCCTGGAGGAAACAAGATTGCTGGATGCTATTTGATTTCTTCATTTTCTCTCTAAGGGGGTTGTAACCCACAGCCAACTAGAAATTGAAAAGTAGATATAATATGACCACAATTGTGAATCAGCTCAGTTGACATGGTGGAATGTTCCTGCTGTGTGACTATGTGGCCTGTTCTGGAGTGAGGGAATATGTCTAAACAGTTCTTGTATATGTGCAAGTAGTCTGGTCTTTTAAAATTTTGAAAGATGAATCTAACAGATGTAATTTTACTCCAGTTGTGAATTCAGTCTCCATCAAGCTTACACCTTTCCTCCCTGTATTGTTCCTTGAGTGTTGTGCTTGGTTTAGGATGAAATTGGAAGGTCAAATGCTACTTTGTCAGCTTTCCATTACTTGGTATGCTAAAATATCCAGGGATATAAGTGTCATTTTTATTGTGACCAATTGTTGTAGCAGTTCATGGATGGTTTTTGTAAATTTGTGGAAGAAGGAGACTGTTTGTAAACCGCAACCACCCAGATGTTTTAGAATCCATAAAATAATACATAATGATAGTTGTGTATAGATCTGCATAGTGTTGAAGTGTACCTAGTATTGCTTGGAGTTCTACTTTTGTGCTTAGTATTGCTTTATGAGGAGATGGAAAACTAATGTTCTGATTGTGGAGTATAAACACCTAACCCTGATCCTTTTCAGTGACCCCTGAGTAAGCCGTCTGTTAAAATGTACAGAAAGTTTAAGTATTAATGGTTTCCAATGTGGCCTGTTTTAATTACTGTGGATTATTCTGTTTTGTAAAATTTTAAATAGTTTTGTGTTTGCCTTGGAAGTTGTCGAAAACCTGGACAGTATTAAATTGATAAGAGGAATTATGGATGAGGTGGTGAGGTTTTGTTGCTGCATGAGATTTTCAGTTCTGAAACTGAAGGAGTGATTTCTTGAGTCTGAAGGATTGAGGTGACTGGAGGAAGTGTGTTCGATCAGGATCGTGTTCTTAGTGTGTTTCAGCCAAGTTCTTTCTGTAATGTCTGAGGTCAGAGGTTGGATGTTAAGTTTGATCTACATATCCCTGATCGAAAAAGTCTGAGTGCATCCTAATCTAACATAATGTTCTATTTTTCAGTCCCCATAACTATCACTATGAGCTTAGAGCAGCTTGACGTTACCCTTCACAGGTATATATGACTTTTTACCTTAACCTTTTTGCAGACTTAGCTATCTCATAGTTAAGACGTCTGCTTCCCATATCTTCTTGACTACAATTTTGAGTAGGTTGATTCTTGAATGAATCTGACTGACATGATATTAGAGTTCCACAGAAACGTGTTACTGTACCAAGTTTTGCACCAAGATCTTTGGGTTCAAATTGCATTGTAAATCTGGCCTCTATTTGGTAATTGCATCATAAAGAACTTAAAACAGTACAAAATAGTTTAATATGTATACAACAATAATTATTGATTTATTAAAATAGTAAGTTGACTTTATAAACTTGGGTTATTAAGAAATAAAATGGGAAGGGAAGGCAAAACCTTCACCTTGCATAGTAGTCAACAAACTAACCTTGCCAACAAAATTAAAATAAAGTTTAAGTCCTATATGTGAAACGGATAAATTACTCAAATTCGGAAGAACTCAGATTAACAATAAAACCACATCATTTTAAATAGTTAATTTCAGACTAAATAAACAACATGCACCTTTCAGTTGCATTTCAATTACACCCTTTCATTATACTTTCTGGGATTATTTATTAATTTAATGAGGATTTATATTATGAATGTTTATTTGTTCTACTTTTAGTTGATCATGAAGCTGAGCATAGTTACTTGCCAAATGCAATTTATTTACTGCCTACTTAAAACTACAAATAATTATTACTCTGTCTCGATTTAAATAATGAATGCTTAATGTTTCTCATAATTGTTGTGTCTTTTTCAATGTTGTGAGTTTATAAAAAACAAAATGTAAACTTATCTACTTGTTATTGAATATTTTTGTATGTAATCATTTTCAATACAGTATGCCATATTTTTAAAACATAATGCTTCAATTAAAGAACTATAATTATAAAATGATGAATCAATCATAATATTTATACATTTATACATTGTGTGCAAAAATGGTATCTACTAAATATTCTCGAATGTAAATTGGTTTATTTATGGCTATACCTAAACCAACTTTGTTTCATACCTAAATAATATTAATGTTGAATGTGTGGTTTGATACTTCTGCTTCAGGGATTATCTCTAAACTATGATTAAAGGCAATTTAACACACATTGAGTATTAACTAGTTTGTCCTTTACCTAATCTCGCTATATTTTTTAATGTCTCACTAGGAGTTTCATTCAAATCTCTTTAATCTAGATCTAACTTTTATAAGATTTTTTGTTTATCTTTTAATATAATTAAATTGATTCTTTAATTTCTTGTCTAACATTATTTTGTTTATTAAAATGTTGTTTTAATTACACTATTATATTGATTACTTAGTTTGTAAACTGTTTCTACACTCAATTCCACGTACACAGTGCAGTACAGGTCTTACGTAAGATAGTCATGCTACTGCCATTACTGGGAACATTATGTTTATTGTCATGCGGGTTGCTTAAACTGTCCGAGCGTTGTGCGGGAGTTGATGTTTTTTGGACGGCTAGTATCGCTGAGACTGCCGTTTGAATAAAATGGCTTATGGGCGCTCCATACTGCACGGCGAACGTGGAATATGGGTGTAGTTTAAGAATGGGTGTAGTTAGCTTTAATCAGATTTTCTCTTATCTAGTAAAATATATTTTAAAATAGTGGTTTGCATCAAAACCTTAATACTGCTTATCATATTTAAATTTCGTTTGATTCTGTGCTATTGATGAATTCTTGAAGTTTTCATAAGTTATTATTATCATGCCTTATATTTGTTCATCTTTCTGAATAGGCAAGATAATAACTGCACTTTCTTAGAGTTACCTCGAAATTTGTTTTTTTTATTACAAGTGGATTATGGCAGTAACACAAACATTTTACAAGAACAAAATATAGAGTTAAATGAAAGAACAAAACCTGTAGTTTATGTTTTACAATATACATTTAACTGTAATTTTACAGGGTTAACTGGTTGTCTATAAAATAAGAACGTTTTATTTTTTGCTTTCTTAAGGCTCTTCTTTACCTTGAAGAAAATTCCTGAGTATACAGTATGGTTTTAATAAAAAGGTCTGACTCAAGCCGCAAAATCGTTGAAACGTACATTCGTAATAACTTGTTTCGGATTATATTTATAAATTAATAATCTGGGAAATTACTTTAAGTTATAAAGAAGGCTTTATATTTTTTACGTGTTAGCTTAAAATATGGAAACTATTGCTTAAAACTCCCAAAAATGCACTAAAAATAATCAATGTTTACTCGGTTAAACTGTCGATTAAAAGGAGTTGCCGTCGATTTCTTTCAATTATGAGATGTAAGACAAAAGCACATAGCCTTTAAGAACAATTTAAGATGTTTCACAACTTTTTAGGTTGAAAAACGGTGTCCGAAACACGTTAGTACAAAGTGCATATTTCTGCTGTTTTACGCAAGGTATAGAAGACCCTTAAACTTTCAGCATTAAAAATCTTTCTTTCTTTAAAAATATTATAAAATCAAAAATATTGTAACTATGTCAATTAGTTACCAACAGAGGGGGAGTGATTGTTTATTTTTATAAGAGTATTATTATTTGTTATGTATATGTGAATGTATCTGTGTTAACCATGAGGAATATAATCAAAACTTTGTTTGGAAACTTTTATGTGGGATCATGCAATTGTGCAGCGGCCTAATTCTTACAGCGACATAAGTTAATCTTATTAATTATAATTGCTTCTTATTATAATAGTTGTAAGTTGAAAATATATCGCCTTAGTGTTAACATTATTGTTAAGTTGTAATGAATACATAAAAATTTTTTTATTTGGAAGCTAGGAGTAATCGCTCTTCAGAAAATGTAAATTATGATCTTATGGTACCTATATTAAACTGGTTTCAATATCAATTAATTGTTAAATGTTGACATCGAAGATATTGTATATATTATGATTTGAATGTGATATAATAAGGTATTTTAGACAAAGTCTTATAAGTATTTCATAAGAAAATGTTTAAAGTATTTATTCTATTTTTCTAATTTGTTTAACTTATTTCAACCCCATATAGTTCCAACATAAAATAGAAATATTACATGTCTAACCTAATATTGAGGTTGTAGAACTGCAATTTTACAAAGTTAAAACTATTTTTAAAGAATGTTTGTTTTAGTTGTTGTTAAATTCTCTAACAGTAAACTTCTGACTAGTAAAAATAGCCCGTTTAAACCAGACAGGATAACTCCACCACTTGAAAATCCATTATTATATCAAAATTGAAGAGCTACAAAAATTGATGAATGAAAGTTTATGGAATCCATCATCTAACCAATCCTCCAAAAATTGAATTGCACATCAAGCATATTTAACAAATGATGGTGAAACTGACTATTCGTTTCTTATAACCAATAGGATATAAAACCTCCTTCCCAAAATGTATAAAAACAATGATTAATTCACTACAAACAATTTCTAGAAAATAATAACTACTGTGAGAGGCTGATCAAAAGGGCTGGACAAATTTAAATATTGGGAACGTAAAAATTGCACGTTTAAAAATACCAGTCATGAAAACAATTGAGCCTACAAGCCAACTGAAATGACATTAGCAAGCCCTCTTATTAGCTAGGACGAGTCTAAAGAAAGTTACTAAAATTACTTCTCAAGAGTTAAAATGGAGAATATTGTACATTTTTGACACATTTTGAACCTATATTAAATGTATTAACAACCCAATTTTTAAAGTTTATTTTGAACAATAGCTGAACAGAATGTGTACATGGCAAAGACTGTTATTTGGTTATTATTTATTTGGTTGACTTTGTTATAACAAAAAACATGCCCTAAACATAATCCATGTTCTGTTAATAATCTATTCAGCTTTCCATTATATTAACCCGTCTTTTCCGTTTTAAACTTCCCTGTTTAACATTGATACTCTGAAAAAATTTGTTTGTGTTTCTATACTCTCAAATCATTTTAAAGTTTAGTACGATAAATATAACAAGAAAATAATAATGTTCATTTTCAAAAATAAACAAAAATAATATGAGATAGTGTTTAGCTGTTGGTCAATTCTAGGCTACTTATTTGTTGGTTTAATTAAAGAGTAATGTCGTAAGATTGTTTCATAAGACCATGTTAAAACTTAAGTAACAAAAATGTGTATTTAAGTTCGTATTAAGTATTTCACAGAATTAGTAGACTTAGATCATCAATATCTATAATGGAGGAAGTTTAAAATGTTAATTAATTAGCCTAAATATAATAATAATTCATTTTTGTTGAAGTTTTAACTTTAAATGTAATCTCCAAGTTTAAGTTTTATATGGGTTTGAACCTATCTAGTCTTTAAAAAAAGAGACTTTATTTTTTTTTTTATTGCGGAAGTGAGTAACGTATATAGTATTAAAGTTTGTACTTATTGAATTTTTGTCTCAAAAGAGTTAAAAAAACATTTTATTTAAAATATAAAAAAACAAACCTCATAGGTACTTATTACATTCATGGAAATAAATCAGAGAAAATAAAATAAAATTTTTATATTTCATAATCAGAAACTGATCCAGTGGCACAGTTTACTTTTTTTAAACTAATATTTAAGTATACATGTTGTGATCAGAAGAAAAATGTTGTAAATTGTGTAGCTGTAATGTGTATGACATTAATGATATTTTATATAATGTAAACACTTTTGTTGATAAAGGGCAGTATTTATTATGTGTTTGTAGATAAGAGATAATTATAGTTAAATCAATTAAATAATATACTTATGTTAGTGTTCATAATTTTAAGGAATCAATAAAACAAATTTTATCTTACATTAAAATGTTATCAGTATCAAACTAATAATGAATTTGCAATTTCACCTTATAGAAGGAGTAAACCTATTCACAATAATTAGCCTAATCAAGTTTTTTCATTTGTGGTCAAATTCAACAATAGCGATTGTAATAATATTGCTTTTGAAAATATTAAGTTTTATTAATTTAAAAGCTAATCTTATATACAATAATTCATTCATTAAAAAATCACAGTATTTATAGATTGAATGAAATATACCCTATATGTTTTGTATCAATATAATTACTTAACAATTCAATCCATTCTTGTTTACCTAAATTTTAAAGTCCTTGGATTATTTTAGATCAGAAACAAGAATAAATTCAAATAATCTCAAGTGTGAAAGATTTAGCAACTATAGGCCTAATTCTTCAAAAAAAAAATCTATAAATATTCTGAATTCAATTTATTATTAATTTTTATCGTAATCAATAACTAAATTTTATTTTAACAAATGGTTGCAGAATTGTGTTAGTTTTCAAGAGAGAAAAATATTTCTCTCCTCTACAAGGACACGCCTTTTTTTTTTTTTTTTGACTCTTAAACTTTGATTTTTGTGATAGTTTTTAAATACATTAAAGTAAGTTAATAATAGTTCAAGAACAATAGTATCTCCTAATCCATTACTGTACAATTACTAAACATTATAAAATATGGTGGAATAGTTAATTTAATTAATTAATAATATTTGTCTAAATAGATAACAACAGTTCCTCCTTTAGTCTAAATTCCCTCATCATGCGCTTGTATTTCTTTGTATATTAAAGTTTACATGAAATTTATTAAAACTATAATATATCGCTATACTGTTTATGCTAAACTTTCAATACTTTTTTATATAAATACACATGCAACACGCTAATATTGTTTAATGTTACATGATTCATAAGCATAATTATATTTCTACGATATTTTATCCCATTTTCTACTTTCCTTTTGTTTTCTGTTTTATTTTATATGTTAAAGACCAATTAACAAACTAAACCTACATTTTATCACAAATTCTCATTTAATAAGTAAATACTTGTAGGTGACCATAATAATATATTCACCATGCTTAGTGTCTATTATATAGGCTATTATTTTATTATAACAAACATATCTAGTCAAATGTTGAAACTAACGTATTTAAAAATAAGCTTGAATAAACTTCATGTATTAAGCAAATATGTCAAACATAACTGCCAAAACATTGTGGATTTTTATTTTGTTGTGAAAAAAAACTTAATAATTAAAACAACTAATGGGAACAATGCTTATTTTAAAATATATGGTGCATTGTATGTATGTGTTAGCTAGAAAGAATAAATTTATTCTTTGTTTTAGAAATTGAAATAAATATATTTATTTATTGTACAAAAAAATATATAAATAAGTGATGTTAACTATTTTTATGTTGCTATAGCTGTTAATTTTTACTCCAGTACTTATTTTTATTACAATAAACAATAAATAAGTTTTGAGCAATTATAATGTGTACTTTATTGAATTTATATTTAATTCTACTCATAAGCTAATCTGGTAACATGTGTACTCAGGGACGGCCCGAGATATAAGCAAACACGCGGCCGCGAGTGGCATCGCGAAATGGGGGGTGCCGAAGGTAACACAACATGGGCATCCACGGTAAACTTTGTGCGAATAAAGTTTACGACAAGAGAAAACAAAATCAACAACACAATCTATTTGGCATAAAAGAGTTAGTTTTCATTTTGTCGGTTGCAGTTTTGCCTCCAAGAAGTCACCGTGCTGAAGCATTATCCTTCATACGTAGACACTTTACCCAACATTTTTGTTGAACTGCGAATATTATTGGCTCTCCCGGTCTCAGTTGCCAGCGGGAAAAGAAGCTTCTCCAAGTTAAAACTCCTAAAAACACATTTACGTTCAACTTTTAGTCAAGAACACATGAGTGGGGTGGCAACATTGGCAATTGAGAATGAACAATTGTTAAATGAAATGGACACTGACTTGGTACTTAAGCAGTTTTCAAAAGTAAAAGCCAGGAAAATTTACTGTACTTTTAATTACAGGATATTCTTCCTTAGTTTGATTCTAAAGACACATTTTTGTAATTTTATTGCAGTTGAATATCATTATGATAACCTGTAAATTGTAATTTAATTATAACTATTGTTTGTAAGGTTTTGTGTGTTGCAGTAAGTTTGATGTTTCAAATTTGGTCAAAATTACAATTTGATAAAAATGTTCTGATTGGTTAGTTACAAGGAGTAATGAAGGGGTAAGGGAGGGGAGGGGCGTCAAAAAATGGTTGACTTACACTTAAAATTTACACGGGTATTTCTGATAAATACTTACATTTGTTTAAAGCAATAGGAGTGTTATCTGTTACTGTTTCCCATTGTCCACAGCGTCTTGAACTGCATACAATACATTTGTGAAAGTTTTGTTTAGTTGATCTAATTTAGTAAAACAAGGTGAAATAAGTTTATAAAATAAGAATTTTCAAGTATACAGCTCAATTCTATGATTTATTCTCTACAATTTGTTATTATAAAATTTAATTTTTGGATAAAGCATAAAAATAATGTTTCAAAATAGGCTTCATTTTATTAGCGGTCTTGTAGTTAGGAACATAAAAACTTGTGTTTTCAGAATTGATCTTTGAAATTCATGTAAATTTTTATACACGTCTATTTAGAACTAAATTACAAAACTATTGTATATTTTGAAAAAAATGTTAGCAACCTACTTTTTATGTAGACCTTGTTGTGGATTTTCATTCCGTTACTAGAAATGTTTGGCTTCTTGAGCTAAAACTTTAAAAATTTTACATAAATCGATTTTTCAGTTGCATATATTAATTTGTTGGTCCTTTTTCTAAAAAAAAGCTATGGAACACTTCTGGTTTGGGATACAATTAATTACATTTTTTTTTTTTTATTCACTAATATATACAAACACATACAAAAAAATAAAATAAGAACATAACATAAAATAATAAACGGTACCAGGAACTGGCACATACTTTCTCACAAACATATTTAAATTATTAAACAGATTCACTGTGACTTGTAGGGTGGGGTAGGAGAGGTGATTTTTTTATTAAAGTAGGAGATTAATTAATAAATATTATTATTATTATCTAGAGAGAAAACTATTCGATCGATTTCGAACAAATTTTCACCAAACACGTCAATTAGGTCTTTATAGGCGCACGTAAAGGGTTTTGAAAAACAACCCCCTTTATGGCCAAAAAACCCCCAAAAATGAGTTATTATTATTATTATTAGCTAAGCGAGAATTTTTAGAAATATGCTGTTTTTTGCATATGGTAGCGTACATTAAAGGCTACAAATAAGCAAAATTTTATCAAAATCGTTAGAGCCGTTTTTTTATAAAAAAGTTATAACTGATTTTTTGGGGGTTTTTTGCCAAAAAGGGGGTTGTTTTTCAAAAATTTTCAAAATCGTTTTTCGTGCATCTATACAGGCCTACTTGACATGTCTGGTGCAAATTAGGTTGAAATCTATCGGACAGTTTTCTCTATAGCTTTGTATACATACAGACATACATACAGACATACAGACATTTTGTAAAAACCACTTTTTTGGACTCAGGGGGTCCCAAAACGGATATTTCCACAAAAATCTCAACATCGATTTTTTTTGCGATCACTATACTTTCTCTATACTATAGTATAGTGAGAAAGTAAAATAACTACCTGTAATAGATAACATAAAAATTAACTTATAAAAAAAATAACAGAATAGTTTCCATATGGGGAATAAAATATTTTGCAACCTCTAGGGCAAGCAAGCCCGTTTTGAGGCTGCAAGTAGATGCTAATTTATTTATAGCAAAAAGAAAAAAAGAGTAAGAAAAAAAGGGTTCTGGGAGCAGTTAAATTTACAATAAAAAATAAATAATGTATTATGGAAAAAACATACAAATAGCGGGAGAATTTTTTAAAGACAAATTAACAAATAAGAAATTAAACAAACATATCAACACTAACTAAAGGTTTAACAGCACTTATGTAAAAGGTTTTATACGATAAAAAGTTTAACAATAATCACATATAAAAAACACTCAACATTGTACTCTATCCAAATTTAAATCGCACATCCATACTCTCTTACACTTACAGGCTCAAAACTACTGTACTTCCATCTCTCTCACACAGCCACTCACACATACAACATAGATCATCACACGACCACATCCAACAAGCCCTTCACATCGTCCCTGCTCAATAGCTAGTTCTTCAGGAGAATCAAATATTTCCTTAGTTTACTAGATTTTTTAATTTCTTCAGGAAGTTTATTATAGAGTCTAGGTGCAGTTACAGAGAAGAAATTTAAGTAAATTGTTAATCTGGCTTTAGGTACCTTTGCTTTGCTTTTGCATCTTAAAAAATAATCAATTGTGTTGCAAAAAAAATGAAGAACCCTGACTCCTAATATAAAATATTTTAAGGACTTTGTAAATAAACAGATAGCGAAGAGGCAATACAGAGCTACATCGAAACAATGGTAAAGATGGCACCAGCCTTGTTTTATTTAATATAAGCCGTACGAACCTCTTCTGTATTTAAATACAACTTACAATCAAAGTCCTAAGATGAGTACGGTATTGACGACCGCCCGGTGTACATGTTCAACCAGTGCGGCAATAATAAAACATTTATAAACTAGACTAGGGAAACGATTCGTGGCGCCATACCATGATTATGTGTTTTTATTGTGTCAGTGTTTTTGTGTTAATAATTATAACTTATTTATTTATGACTTACAGTCCAATAACATTGTAATTAAATGTGCCAATAATATATAGAAGACGACGCCAGTACAGGCGGAATTAAATCAAAGGATCTGAAGATGACGGTATAACCGTTGAAACCGGTCATCCTAACCAGGATACATTTTGGATTTTCGACGGAATGATACAAGGTAATTAACCTATTGTAATATTAATCCTAAGATTAGTAATATATGTACCTCCCCAACAACAGATCCCATACTCTAACCTACTATGTACCATGGAAAAATAAATTTTCCGTAAAACGCTTCCCGGGATGACATATTTTAAGTGAAAAAATAAACGTAAGATATTGTTTAGTTTAGCTTTTAAATTAGCAATGTGCATTTTCCATGCTAAACGGTCATCTAAAACCACTCCCAAATACTTACACGAAGACATTTGTTTTATTACAATGTAAGAAACGCACACCGAATTTCCGACTGCACAATCCATACATTTATATAACATAGGGTCTGTAAATTTAGACTCTCCTCTCAGATTAAAATTTATATAACAACTTTTATCCGTATGTAAAACCATATAATGCTTGGAAAACCACCACCTCAGAGCGTTAAGATCAGCTTGCATGGCAGTTTCCACTTCTTGTATTGTGTTTCTGACATAGCACAACGCGGTGTCATCTGCAAATGCATAAATACTACCCGCCAGCCTACCTTTACACAAACTATTAACATAAATTATAAACAACATAGGTCCAAGCACTGATCCCTGAGGGACCCCATATTTTATTTTCCTTACATTTCCAAGGCAACCCTGAACACACTGTTCTCTGTCTGTAAGGTAACTGGAGAACCAGTTATAGACCACACCTCTAATTCCACAATTTGATAATATTTCCAAGAGTAAGCTATGGTCAACACAGTCAAAAGCTTTAGTTATGTCTAAAAACAAACTACTCACACATTTCCCGTTATCTATTCCCTCCATAAATCTGCACATAAAATTAAGAAGAGCTGTCTCAGTGTTGCTACCAACCAAAAAACCGTACTGATTTTCACTAAAGAAAGCAATTTTTTTATGTATGATAATATTCTTGTTTTCATACATTTTTCCAACATTTTAGATAAGGATGAGATCAAGGATATTGGCCTATAGTTTCCCGGCCTTTGTTTATCTCCTTTTTTGTAAATTGGAACTACCAAGGCCGTTTTTAATCTATTAGGAAAGGCACCTGATTGAAAGCTTAAATTGCATAGATAAATGAATACTTTTATCATATGCTCTGAAACACTTTTTAGCGCCATTGAACTTATTCCATCTATTCCCGGAGCTTTATTATTTTTCAAAGCTGAAATAATCTTTTCAATTTCAGTTGGGACAACTGGCTCAATGAACATAGAACCCACCTGAGAGACCGTGCGGAAGCGATCCTGCACAAAAACATAAGGGACACACACTATATCCTTCCTTATATCACCAATTACACTAATAAAGTAGTCATTGAACAAATTTGCTACATCTAAAGAATCAGAGATTATACCTTTATCCTCACTTATAAGCCTAATATTTTCAAAGCGTTTATTTTTGCCCAGACATTTCATTATCTTCCATTCGTCTTTAAAATTTCCCTGAAAGTTATCAAATAAACATTCATAATAATTTTGTTTTGTCTTTTTAATTTCCATGGGCAACTTATTTCGATAGGACTTATAATGTGTTATTAATTTTAAATTATTTGGATGAAGTTTCGTTTTTTTGTACAATTTATTTCGGGTAGAAATTTTTTGACAGATAGTTATATATCCAAGGTTTGAGTTTTCTTTTAAAATTGTTTGATAAACAAATATTTTGCTCGGATTGTTTTACACAGTCTATTAATTTTGAAATAAAAACATTGAAAGCTTTATTTACATCGGACTGCCCGTAAACATCCGACCAATCAACTTCAGCAACAATAGACTTTAATAAACAATAATCAGTCCGTGCGACCTTGGGCCTCTCCACACCGTTATCAAAGTAAATGTTATTACCACTGGACAAGCCTAAAACTAAAAGACTATGGTTTGTTATATCCAGGTCTAATACAGCAGCATCTACGTCACAGGCACCTGCACGCCTAAACCTGACCATCACATGATCAAGGCAAGAAGAACTTTCGGGTCTTGTTATCACGTTAATTAGAGATTCCATCCCATAAGTAGATAGCAGCCTTTTGTATTCGACAACAATTATTGACTTCTCAAATAAGTTGATATTCATATCGCCGAATATAATCATATTTTCAATATTTTTTGTTTGCACGAGATATTTTTCAACCTCAAATATAAACTCTTGCTCTGTGAATATCTATGTAGCCTGTACAAAGCTAAAAGTTCAAACTCTAATTTCAAGCATTTAATTTTCAAACACAAAGCATCACAAGTATAAAAACCGGTTACGTTATTTTCAAACGTTAATGTCTTATTAACATAGACTATAACACCGCCTGCTCTATAGTTCTCGTTACAATTGTGTATAGTAACAAATCCATTAATAGCGAATAAATCTATTTCATTTTCGTTTACCCACACTTCTGTCAATACAATTATGTCCGGGATTCTTTCCCACAGTGACAAATTTAGCAAAAAAGAATAAAAATTACGCCTCAAGCTTCTTATATTCTGATGTATGATCACTAATTCCTTATTACAAAACTTTACACTATTTAACAAAATATCTATTTTTGTAATTGATTTTATTATTCAACTGCTCCAAAAAATAATAATAATAATAAAGAAAACCATGACACAGTAACATAATAAATCTAACTTAAAACTAAAAAGATACTCAAACAGAGAAAAACAAAAGTAATAAAACTAATATTAATAATAATTAAATAAAAGACAGGCCTCAAAATTCAATGTATATAAGGGCAGTGGTAGCGGCCATACTTACATCTGGCGGCTATTGCCGCCCTCAATATCAACTTAAATAGAATATTAAAAAATGTTTGTAACAAACCTATTAATATATAAATCAAAAAAAGTAAACGATATTAAATATTCTAAGCAAGTATAAACCATATTTTTAATTTAATTAATAATAATAATATTACCTTGTTAGGTCCGTCATGTGACTTCTAGTCGTGTATTCCTTATGACATGTTTCGGAGCCGAAACTCCATTATCAAGTTAAAATCACTCCGAAGAGATCGTCGCACATTAAAATAAATAAAACATATACACACATACAAATCACACCAACACATAAATACAATATCGCGCTTGACATAAACTTAGGTGCGCAACCTATCATTGTCGGTTGAATACTGCCGGTATTGCGTTCAGGGATCTTAACGATGTTTATCGCTGTTTGTCTTCTGTAAATATTTGTGGCCGTATCATATAAATTTAAATTTATAAATTTTATAGTTTTAATTTAATGACAAGACATGTTTAAATTAAATTGTCAATGTCTGATTTACTTGCTATTAATACATACGGGCTTTGTTAATTTTTAAGCATAAATATTTTACCTCCCCGTGTCCACACAAAGGTGTAGCTCTTCAACCTTTTCGCCTCCCTTGCCATAGCGTACAACCTTCGTCTCATAGGCGATAGCGACTTGTTGACATACACAGCCTCCCTGCCCGGAAGTCCCATATGTAAGGTGGTGAGGTCTCTCTTAGCTCGCTTCTTCTTCAGAAATTCTTTCTTATCAAGTCTGCAAACAAACTTAACTATAATACCCGCAGGGCCCCGTTCTCTTCTTCCTAAACGATGGCAATTGTCAACCATTAGTTCTGTCACTGAAAAATCAATCACTTGACCAATCTTTTGAACTAACTCTAACACATTCTCACCTCTTTTTTCAGGCACTCCCTGTATTTCAACACAATTTATACGAGTGTATTGTTCCACATCGTCCAACCTGGTCTGCGATTGATCCACTGTATTCTTGAGTTGACGATTTTCAACCGTTAACTACTCTATCTTCTTCAAATACTCATCTATCTTAATGGTCTGGTCATCGATAGCCTTTTTAATATCATCGATTTTCATATGCTTAAGATCCGATGCCTTAAGATCACGCTTCATATTCTTCTGGTCTTCTTTCATTTATGGCTTTCATTCTATCCTGTAATGTGAAAGTCGACCCCGTCACGGTCGTATCTAACTTAATGCTTCTCCTCCGATCTACAGAACAAGGCTCGCACCTCCACACCAGATTCTCGGTCGTGACAGACTCCACATCAGTCTTGCTCATACTCTGACATGAGCCATGAAACACCTTTTGACAATCGCTGCAAACTATCTTTGCCTGCTTGCTAGTGTCAGACTTAGTACATACTCCACAGGTAGACACCATATTAGATTTTAAATATTAACAAACAACTATCAAAATAAATTTTTTTAGACGAGAAAAAATTATGCTCGGACGCAAAAATGGTAAACAGATTACAGAAACTAAACTTGAAAAAAAAACGCGAGTATAACTTTGAGAACACTATGCAAAAAAAACACCTATTTTAATAACAGCGAAATTAAAAACATTCAAATTGTTCAAGAACATGCCATGAACGATTAGAAAACTTCGCACCATTGATACATGTATCTTATCGTTAATACAGAACCGCTCCCGATGTGTACCCTTCAAACTCTTACTCCAACAAATTTTCAATTTCAAATTTTGTATTGTTGTAAAACCTTTTCCCCTTCTCTTTTTAGATTTTTATGAGTAGTTACTGATATATATTTTGAATAGTTGTTTTTGTTTATTATTTATTGACACAGTTTTTTTATGCAAGTAGCTTTTTACTTTTATTGTTGACACGTTTGTGTTTGTTAAACTTCTTCCTACATTTTTAGTAATCTGATATTTATATGTATTTCTATCCCCAGCTCTTGAAAATGTTGAGGCTATTTTTAATAAATGTCTTTTTATTTTGTGGATTTTGGCCTTTCATTGAACCAATATAAAGTATTTAAATTATAGACAAAATGAGGTCTGGAAGTTTTAACCTTAGGTCTATGTTTATATTAGGATGTATATGTATATTTATATATACCGTATACATATTTATACCTATATATATATTTCTTAAGACAAATTCAGAAAAACGTTTATTGTAAAAAAAATATAAAACTAACAAATACTAAAAAATTATTTTAGAACATGAATTTTGTTGAATATTACATTTTTATTTGTTAAAAAACTATTACATCCTAAAAATCCATCTTAATTTAAAGACAAAGAGTTTAATTACTAACTTTTCCTATTCTTTTATAAACAAACAGCTCTTACTCTTACGTTTTTTGATTTAAGTGATTATTTTACTTTTATCCATGGATATGCTGAAATGGAGTTTTTCCAGGGTGATTTTTCGTTTTAAAAACTAATCAATTTTTAACCAGAAAGGTATTAAAATAGAGTTTTGGGAACTTGATTTTTCATAATTTTTCAATTCCCCTATGACTGGGAGAAATTCTATACGCCCCGGCCATTCGACCCTCTGTAGTGTCCTTGCCCTCCCAGTTTTTCAGGTCTAGAACTGCCACTGACTTGTATTAGAGTGAGGTTCCTTGAAAGACCCTCGAAATTTTCCAAAAGTAAGTATTTTTAAACACATAGGAATGAAATTTACTCAAATTATAATTGATCTTCATAAGTAAATAACCAACAGTTTCGAAACAGTGTCTGGTTCAATTCAACTTAAATAATTTGTCAAATTTATTACCCTTTTGTTAAAGAATTAATGCATTGTATACACACAAAGTGCTTCAAAATTTAATTAGGAACTAAAATGCTTCATTTAACTATAACTTTGGGAAAACTTGGTGTTGTTAGGGATAGGGACATTTTCAATATTTCGCATGGAAGGACTGACAATACGTAACCGAGAGTGGTACTGCGCATGCACAAGCAACGGAGACGAGCTGCACTGCTAGCGCTAGTGTCACTGTCACTATCCATCAAAGTGAAGCTGTCACCATTTTGTCTGTGATTTATTCATATCAGTTGAGCCGGCTGAGCGTTAGTTGATCCGTTGGCTTTGTATAACTGTTCAGTTTGAGCTGGTGCTTTAGTAGTTTAGTTTAGATCTTCTGTAGCTACTAGCTATACACAAGTTCTCTTTCTCTGACGACAACGACAACACATGCAAGGTAAGATGTGATGTTTCATTATGTAGTTACGCAAGCTGGTAAAACACTATTCACGAACGGGGCTGAATTGAATATTGGTTTTAGTAAAATGAAATTGAATATTAGTTTTAATAAAATGAAATTGAATATTAGTTTTAATAAAAATTAAATTCCCCGTCGCAACAAACCTGCGTACTCAGCGAATTTCCAGAGCATTCATATCAATGAACAAAGAAAAATAATAGAAGGGACAAATGCACTAACAAGTACTTACCGTAGTAGTCCCCACCGCCACCATCTTGCGGTAGGCAAACCCGCTTACTGGCGGTCCAAACACGGGTACATTTTTAGTGAACACTTTTCAATCACACTTCGTTTTACAATACTTAGCGTAAATATACAAATTTGAAACTTAACACAGTTAAACTATATTAGGTGTGGATGCTAATGGTGGCTATAGGTACATTTGATCCGTTCAAATCTCCTGGAGGAGACGGGATCAGACCCGTCTGTCTCCAGAAAAATGTAAATAACTTGGTAACACTGCTCTGTAAGTTGTACAGGGCGAGCTTAGCTACTGGTTATATTCCACGATCCTGGAGGATGACCAGGGTTGTGTTCATACCGAAACCAGGAAAGGTAAGTTACACCGACCCTAAGTCGTTTCGGCCTATAAGCCTAACATCTGTCCTGCTGAAAGTATTGGAGAAAATAATACATAGACACATATGTGATGGGACACTTGTAGAATGCCCATTGCATGCCAACCAGCATGCTTATATCCCAGGTAAGTCCTGTGAATCTGCACTGCATCACCTTGTGAGCAGAATAGAAGGAGCCATTGAGTACAAGGAGGTAGCATTTGGTGCTTTCCTAGACATTGAGGGAGCTTTTGACAATACCACTACGGAGTCGATGATCGGCGCTGCCAGGGGGCGTGGGGTAGAGGACCTGGTTTGCAGGTGGATTGGTGCCATGCTCCGGGGCAGGGTCGTGGAATCCTCTCTGTATGGAGAAACTGTGAAAGTAAGTGTGACCCGAGGCTGTCCTCAGGGAGGAGTTCTCTCCCCCCTTCTCTGGAATCTCGTGGTCGATGACCTTCTCATAAAACTCAACAACACAGGAGTGTATGCGCAAGCCTATGCGGATGATGTTGTCATACTTGTTGTAGGTAAGTTTGTACCTACTGTAGCAGAAATAGTGGGAATGGCGCTTGGAACTGTGGAGAAGTGGTGCGGTGAGACAGGACTAAGTGTCAATCCAAAGAAGACTCAGGTAATCCCATTCACCAGGAGAAGGAAACTAGAGAGCTTTGGGCCACTAATCCTTCGAGGAAGTGGGATTGCTATAGCAACGGAGGTTAAGTATCTGGGTGTAATCTTAGACCAGAGGCTGAACTTCAATTCGCAACTCAATCAAGTGATTGATAGAGGTAAGTGGACACTGATGGCGAGCAGACGTATGGTAGGGCGGACATGGGGATTGAAGCCTAAGCTCATGCATTGGCTTTATATCTCTGTGGTGAGACCCGCCATGACGTATGGCGCCATTGTGTGGTTGACTAGAACAGAGGTACAGGGTGTGGTGGCGGGGCTGACGAGGATTCAACGTCTGTCCTGTTTGGCTATCACAGGAGCTATCAGTAGCACCTCCAGAGCGACTCTGGACTGTTGTCTCAACATTCTTCAGCTGGACCTCTTTATAAAGGTATTAGCTAGGAAGAGTGCGCATCGCCTTCAATGTGAAGAACTCTGGATACGTAACCCAAGGAATCTGGGACATTCTAGAATAAAAACATTGGTAGTTATAAACAGGACATTGGACATGATCTCAGACCACATGAAAGTACAATACTCCTTCCAAAAGCCATTCAGAGTGGTAATACCCAGTCGAGAGGAATGGTTGGATGGAAAGAGACCCCTCCCGAAGTTTGAACTTGAATGGTATACTGACGGCTTAAAAACTAAAGGTAAGTCTGGAGCAGGAATATGTGGTGGGGATCCAGGGCAGGAATGTGTCCTTCCTATGGGGATCTACCCAACAGTATTCCAAACAGAGGTAGTTGCTTTATTAGAATGTGCCAGGGAGAACATCAGACTTGTACCAATCTTACTAAAAGATTAAAATAAGGGAACGGAAGCTATACTGGGCCACATAGATTGGTCATGTTCAAAACTTACCTTAAAATTTAAAATCACCAAACGTAGGAATGTTTCAGCTGATTACTTACAATTTATAAGATACCTAGAGGTTAAGTCAATAAACTAAAGAACTAGATATAATTTTGGGTTTATTAACCAAAATAAAAAAAGTTTATATGCCCTTAACAAAAATAGAATAATTAATTATATGCCCTTAGTACAAAGAAAACATCAGATTACAGAAATACATATATAAGGTTAATTTGAATTTAAAATCCCTCCCCAAAAATAAAAATCAAAAACAATCCCTTTTAATAATGATTACAGAATTTATACAGAAAAGACTAAACAAGATTACAAAAAAAATATTAACATGAAGTACCATGGATTTGTTTAAGAATAAATATTTATGTCGTTGGCCAACTCTAAAGCTAAGTATAATTAAATAAAGAAAAATAAAGAATTATGAGACGTCTCTCTATAAAAAAAAGGTATATAAATTTTCTAATATAGAGCCCTTAGGGCTAAGGTCCAAAATATGCTATAGCTGCACCTCCCAATTTTATTAAATACAAAAGACATGTTCTATATACTATTCATTTTTTTTTTTATCACAAAAATTACAAAAACACAGCCTATTCAAAGTTCATTATAAAGTTCACTACAGATTTTTTTTAAGTAATTTACAAAATTTTTAGTTCATAGTTATGTATGCAAAAGCACTGTCGCCGAAAAGTATCTAGTAAAGCTGCATGTAGAATGTTGGCTTTAACAGCAGGGTATAAGTTGTTGTTGCATTTATGATATGATACTTGGACCAGTGAAAACTGGTATTCAGAAGAAAGGACTTATGATAAAAGCATTTTAATTAGCCACGCGCAGAGGTAAAACTCGCGACTAAATTAATTAAGAAAATGTCACGACATAACTAGGAAATTTAGTGGCGTCCAGGAGTGAAGTTCATAACGGAATGTAATGGCGACTTTACTAGAACGTTCCATCACTAAGCTAAGTACAGCTCAACTTACGAGATAAGAAAACAGCTGGTCACCTGGCAGACCCGGTCTTTACTTACTAACTGTAGATACCGTACGGAGTCGGCGCCTAGCGGAGAAAAGGATAACTACGTGAGGGAAGATAGTCGGTAAAGGCAGAAGGTAGTAAAGGTGTCAAAGACGACTCGGACACATCAATAAAGAAATCTGTATTTATTCAGACAGCCAGCCGGCTTTGAAAGCTCCGAGTTCATTTGAGTTCAGGTCTAAGCTGGTCTGGGAATGCGTCAAATCCATAATTCATCTAGCAGGTCTCAACAGAGTCACACTCTGCTGGGTTCCAGGGCACGTTGGAATAGATGGGAACGAGTGTGCAGACAAGCTGGCCAACAAGGCATCAGCGTCTGAATTCATAGGACTTGAACCGTTCTGTGGAATAGCAAAGGCAACAGCCATGCAGGCTGTAGCCGAATGGGCAAAAATAGAACATGGAACAAGGTGGAAGGGCATCACAGGTTTGAGGATGAGCAAACTTTCACTTTCAGGTCCATCTAGGCAGACTGCATCTGACATCCTAACATTGAGCAGGTGTAGTATAAAGAAGGTAGTAGCCCTAATTACAGGACACGGCCATCTTAGGAAACATATGCTAAGGATGGGCATATTCACCGGAGATCCTAAATGCAGAAAGTGTGGTCTGCAGGAGGAAACTGCTGAACACCTGATTTTTGAGTGTGAGAGACTTGAACAGGTAAGTTATGAAATCTTTGGGAAACTGACCAAAGGCCAAACCATCCCCCAGGAGAACATTGTCAAAAAGATCTCTAGGTTCATCGAGCTTATAGATCTTGACAAGGACAACTAGGGGTCTTCACATCCTTTAAGGTGGGAGCGCAAAAAGTCCATGAGGCTGAAGTGCATTAGGTGTTTGGACCGCCCACATATGAATGAATGAATGAATTCATGGTCCGAGTAATTGTAATTTAATAAAAATTGTTAATATATTAAAATTGTATAATTAGAACAATAAGGCCGGCCGCACACTTATCCAGCAAAGCTGCTTTAAGCAAAAACGTTTTTGTTTTAAGCGAAAACATTCTGCTTAATGTAGAAACATTTTTGTTTAGGCCGATTGTTTACATATCCAGCAAAACTGCTTTAAGCAAAAACGTTTTAGCTTGAAGCAATTTTTTGTTTTTACTGAAAACAATTCAGAAATGAAATTATAGCTTTGGGGTTATGTTTACAACTGTAACAAATATAAGTCTTATAATATTAATAACTTCTAAATCATTTGATCTATCAATATGAAATAAAAAGCAATTTAAAGATAGTGGACTATTTTTATCTTTCTTTAAATATATAATAACATAGACTATTTAAATAAAAATGTTTAACAAGTAGGCCTACAGTTTTATAATCCTTATTATTGTACACATTTACCGAGTTAAAAATCCCCGTCAGCATAGTTAGATAGGAATAGATAAATAGGCCTTAATGTTGCTTTTAAATAGTATGTTTTTAAATTATGTATTTCTGATGTGTATCTAATTAATTAACCTGAGATTTTTCACGGGGGCTTACTAGTGTTTATAAATAAATAACTGTTTGATAAATTTAGATTTAATATTGATGATACAAATGATACGCGCATGCGCAAAACCAAATGTTTCGCCTTCGAGCAATGGTTGTTGTTTGTGAGACGAGCACTGCCAGTTCTGCTCAAATGTGCTGGATTATGCTTCAAAGCGTTTTTGCTTCTTGCTTGATCACGCTTAAATGTGTTTAAACGTGCTGTAAAGTGTTTTTTCGTTTTGCTCCATCGTGCTCAAAAGTGCTGTACAGCGTTTTGTATTTATGCTAGATAAGTGTGCGTGCGGTATCCCTATCTTACACTTAGGAAATAAATGTTCGAGCAAGTTTAAACAAAAACGTTTTTGCTTAAAGCAGTTTTGCTGGATAAGTGTGCGGCCGGCCTTAGGAAACTGAATGAGTTATACGGTTTTGAAAGAAAACAACACTTTATTCAAAATTATAACTATAAAGCAATCCTTGCCCTAGAATAAAATATAAAACTACAATATCCATCTTAAATCACAATGTTGCTAAATTTACTCACAAAAATATTCGCTAAATAGACAAATTTAGAACAAATCAAAGAGAACTAAAAATATAATTCCAATCAAACTAATAATTACTAATCATACTAACTATTTACTCAAATACTATACAAACTAGTCTGAATACCTATAAAAACCTTTTTTCCTTAATTAGTTCACTTAAAAAACCCACAATCTGCATCTTAAATCACAACGTTGCTAACTGTAAATACAATAACGCTGACGCTCGGAAGTAGCAGAGTCAGACGTTTTCATCCCCACCACTCTTAGGCGGGTTACACACTGGTGTCGTAGACATGATGTCTACGACAAATCTCGTGTCCGAGGCATCTGGCACGTGAAACCCAACCTATGTTGTCAAATAAGAGCTTACACACTGCTTGCTTAGGTGTCGCACGGAACCGGTTTGCCGGTGTTTGGTAAGACATGTTGCGTGAGACCTCACCCCGCGCACTCGCCCCTGCCACAGCCAGCACTCCCCGCTCAGTCAGTGGCAACGCCTTAGCAGCAGTACGTGATTTTAGCAACAGTACAAATTGAGTTTTTTTTCTTTACACCGTACACATTGTGATTTTGTTTGTGTTGTGAACATGCCTTTACCGGACAATGAAAAAGTGAATATTGAGTTTGTAGTAGCTGTAGAAGAATATCCAGTACTATATAACTACAACCTCAAGGAATACAGTAACCGGAACAAACAGGAAAGGGTTTGGAAGCTGCTAGCTGCAAAGTTTGAGGCTACAGGTAAATGAAAGTGTACTATTAATAATGTACAGTAGTGTTTATTAGAACTTATTGACACAGACATCTACATAAATGCTAAATTCAAATTAGGAATCATGTAATCAGCAATATTCTTCATTGGACTGTGAGTAAGAACCATACTGTAAATTTAGCCAAACAATTGGTTTCAAAGATATATCCAACATTTAAAAACACAAACTATGCTAAGCTACATTTAATTTCCTTCCTTAAATGTATTTGTTTATGTTGTAGTGAAACATTATTATTTTTATGAAAAGCTACTTAGAGGAAAAATTACAGATGCAATGAACTTCCAAAAATATAGGCTAGGCTACTTTAGAATAATAAAAAAATCAATTTCCGTTACAGAATTTTGGTAAGAATTTCCCAAGTAGTACCCTAAATTTCCCGATCATGTATTTTTTCGCATATATCAGCATAAAATTTTGATTGTTGATAACTTCCGCAAAAATTAAAGTTAAACTTTGTTTTGTAATCTGGTATAAAATAATAATAAATATTTGGACAAACTTCAAGGTCGGGAAATTTAGGGTACCACTTGGAAAATTCTTACCCATTTACAGAGTTACGGATGAGTAATTAGATGAGCTGAGACTCAGTAATTAACTTAAGCTTCATTGATAACACTATTAAGTTCTTTAGCTTCGTTAATTTACACTTGGTTCAGTTGTACACGTTTTGATGTGGAAGGGCGTTTTCTGGTCTTGTGAAATATTCACAAAGAATATCACGGAATCCCTTCGCTTGAATCTCTTGTCCTTGAGGCAGCGCTCTTTGAAGGGGTGTCCAGTCGTTGTATGCAGTAGTAATTTCATTCTCGTAGCTTGGTGTTGCAATCACACCATCATGCATTTTTATAAAGTTATGCAAAATGCAGGCTGCCTTCACTAGTTTAGTAGCCTTTTCAGGATTGCACTCAATTTGAGTCAAAAAAGTCTGAACTTGTGTGCCAACATGCCAAAAGCGCATTCAACTGTTTTCCTTGGTCATAACAACCTATAGTTGAAAACTCGCTTTTTGTCATCAGATGTTTTCTTTGGGTAAGGTCGTAACAGATTTGTCTTCAAAGGGAAGCCTTGATCACCTATAAAATAAAAGGGAAAAGGTGGTTCGACAGTGTTTGGCAATGGTTGTAAGTAGATTGAGTTCATTATTTTCCAGAGCTTCAATAAATCCTGCTTTAATCACTCGTCCATCACTGTTTCTACCGTAATCCCCTACACTAACCCAGGTAAACAATGAGTCAGCATCAACACAGCCCAACAAAACAATAGAGAAGCCCTGGTAGTTATAATATGATGACCCTGAGTTTTTAGGACACTTTTTACGAATGTGCTTCCCATCAATGCTCCCTAGACAGTTTGGCATATTCCATTGTTCATAAAACCTTTATGATATCGTTATCCATTCTTCTGTAGAAGGCATTGGCATATAATCCTTTTGAAGTGTGTCCCATAAACATTCTGCCATATGTTCAACAATATCACTGATTGTCGACACACCACGATAAAACTCGTATACCAGTGAAGTAAAGGTCATTTCAGTTGTTAAGTATCTGAAAAACGAAAAATGTATTAGGGTTTTAACCCAACAGTTGTGTATGATTTGTTAGGATGTGTGTAAGTCTGTGTGCGTGTATTTTTTGGTCTGAATTTTTTTTGTTTTTTTTCAGAACCGCAATGTAGAAGTGCATTTGCAAGATACATCAGAAGCAAAAGTACAACTGGCAGTGGTGCCAAAAAGCCGTATTATTTATGGGATCATTTACAATATTTACTGCCCTATACCAAATCAAAAACGCAGTCGGGCAATCTTGGAGGCGTTGGCGGCTCTTCATCCCATCAGACAACAATTACAGAAGAAAGTGTAGATGATCCAAGCTGTGACAAATTGCAGATAGAACTACTAGTACAATGGGCACTGAAAACAATGTTCAAGATGATAATGATGTAGCATCACAGCCCCTACTCCAAGCAGTACTCCGTCATCCTCTCTATCTTCTTGGCGCAGTTCCAAAGTACAAATGAAAAAAACTGATTCTCTGAAAAAGGCTGTGACAAGTTATTTTGAGAATAAAGGGAAACATCAACATACTGATCCCGCAACATCTGCTGATATGAATTTTTTGACCAGTCTATTGCCAGATGTGTCAGGGCTTCCACCAAGGAAAAAACGAATGTTCAAACAAAAAGTTCTCGAAATTTTGGATGAACTCTCTGAAGATGATTTCTTGCCTTCTTCCATTAGGAGCACAATTTCTGCAACAACTCTGCCCCCTCAAACCCCGACCCCACCTCTTTCTACTTTTCAATTGCCACGCAGCTTCATACCAATCAATGCACCTGCACCTGACTTGTCTCAAGATAACGAATTTCTTCAGGGAGACCAATGGAATATATCGTATGGTAATACACCAACCTTTCACGTCATGCAACCACCGTACCAACGATAAACATTATGTATGTAATTTGTTTTATGGTAGTTGATGAAACTTATCAGTAAAGGAGAAGACTAAAATAACTTTGTGGGTATACTTATTTCCTTCTTTATTTTACTCCTTAGCTCTAGGCAATATTCAGGACGTTAAAAAAGGTTAGGTAGCGTAGAAGTCCGAGATGAAAAGTATATTGCATGATGAATAGTTGAACATGCTCAATTAAAGCTATCAAACCTAGCGATAAAGAGGATTGAAGGCTAAGTATATATATTTTTATTAATTAGTTTTTACTCAAAGTTGCACATAGAATCCATGAGTGTGAAGCCAATCCAATCCCGTTGTAACACCCTACATTATAACTAATATCTTAAAGCAAAATGACTGATTAATATAACTAATAATTGTACCTTTTGTTATTTTCATTGAATTTAGATTTACATGCCAAATTATATCTCAAACGGGATACATTTATTTACTTAATTGCTGTGCCTTATGAGTATTAAACACTATATTTGGATTTACAAATTATTGTTTAAAAATTACTATACAATTTTTTTTTAAGTTCGAAAAAGTATTTGTTAAGAAATACATAGGTACCTTAAGAATACTTTGAGCCGTTCTTCAATATGTATGGACTGACGAAAGTTGCTCTCACCTACAGTACAGTGGTTTCTTACTAAATCACAAAGTTTGTTGAAAGTACCTTGTTCCATCCTATGAAAGTTTTTGAACTTATCTGGATGATCGATTAGCTGTTGAGTGGTAACAAACTGGCTTGAACACTCAACATTGGCAGTCCAGTAGGGGTGGGTCCAATATCGACGGGGTG
>JAGFPH010000226.1:659777-691694 GCA_018207615.1 Philaenus spumarius | reverse complement strand
TTTTTTTTTATCACAAAAATTACAAAAACACAGCCTATTCAAAGTTCATTATAAAGTTCACTGCACATTTTTTTTAAGTAATTTACAAAATTTTTAGTTCATAGTTATGTATGCAAAAGCACTGTCGCCGAAAAGTATCTAGTTAAGCTGCATGTAGAATGTTGGCTTTAACAGCAGGGTATAAGTTGTCGTTGCATTTATGATATGATACTTGGACCAGTGAAAACTGGTATTCAGAAGAAAGGACTTATGATAAAAGCATTTTAATTAGCCACGCGCAGAGGTAAAACTCGCGACTAAATTAATTAAGAAAATGTCACGACATAACTAGGAAATTTAGTGGCGTCCAGGAGTGAAGTTCATAACGGAATGTAATGGCGACTTTACTAGAACGTTCCATCACTAAGCTAAGTACAGCTCAACTTACGAGATAAGAAAACAGCTGGTCACCTGGCAGATCCGGTCTTTACTTACTAACTGTAGATACCGTACGGAGTCGGCGCCTAGCGGAGAAAAGGATAACTACGTGAGGGAAGATAGTCGGTAAAAGCAGAAGGTAGTAAAGGTGTCAAAGACGTTATAGACTCGGACACATCAATAAAGAAATCTGTATTTATTCAGACAGCCAGGCGGCTTTGAAAGCTCTGAGTTCATTTGAGTTCAGGTCTAAGCTGGTCTGGGAATGCGTCAAATCCATAATTCATCTAGCAGGTCTCAACAGAGTCACACTCTGCTGGGTTCCAGGGCACGTTGGAATAGATGGGAACGAGTGTGCAGACAAGCTGGCCAACAAGGCATCAGCGTCTGAATTCATAGGACTTGAACCGTTCTGTGGAATAGCAAAGGCAACAGCCATGCAGGCTGTAGCCGAATGGGCAAAAATAGAACATGGAACAAGGTGGAAGGGCATCACAGGTTTGAGGATGAGCAAACTTTCACTTTCAGGTCCATCTAGGCAGACTGCATCTGACATCCTAACATTGAGCAGGTGTAGTATAAAGAAGGTAGTAGCCCTAATTACAGGACACGGCCATCTTAGGAAACATATGCTAAGGATGGGCATATTCACCGGAGATCCTAAATGCAGAAAGTGTGGTCTGCAGGAGGAAACTGCTGAACACCTGATTTTTGAGTGTGAGAGACTTGAACAGGTAAGTTATGAAATCTTTGGGAAACTGACCAAAGGCCAAACCATCCCCCAGGAGAACATTGTCAAAAAGATCTCTAGGTTCATCGAGCTTATAGATCTTGACAAGGACAACTAGGGGTCTTCACATCCTTTAAGGTGGGAGCGCAAAAAGTCCATGAGGCTGAAGTGCATTAGGTGTTTGGACCGCCCACATATGAATGAATGAATGAATTCATGGTCCGAGTAATTGTAATTTAATAAAAATTGTTAATATATTAAAATTGTATAATTAGAACAATAAGGCCGGCCGCACACTTATCCAGCAAAGCTGCTTTAAGCAAAAACGTTTTTGTTTTAAGCGAAAACATTCTGCTTAATGTAGAAACATTTTTGTTTAGGCTGATTGTTTACATATCCAGCAAAACTGCTTTAAGCAAAAACGTTTTAGCTTGAAGCAATTTTTTGTTTTTGTTTTTACTGAAAACAATTCAGAAATGAAATTATAGCTTTGGGGTTATGTTTACAACTGTAACAAATATAAGTCTTATAATATTAATAACTTCTAAATCATTTGATCTATCAATATGAAATAAAAAGCAATTTAAAGATAGTGGACTATTTTTATCTTTCTTTAAATATATAATAACATAGACTATTTAAATAAAAATGTTTAACAAGTAGGCCTACAGTTTTATAATCCTTATTATTGTACACATTTACCGAGTTAAAAATCCCCGTCAGCATAGTTAGATAGGAATAGATAAATAGGCCTTAATGTTGCTTTTAAATAGTATGTTTTTAAATTATGTATTTCTGATGTGTATCTAATTAATTAACCTGAGATTTTTCACGGGGGCTTACTAGTGTTTATAAATAAATAACTGTTTGATAAATTTAGATTTAATATTGATGATACAAATGATACGCGCATGCGCAAAACCAAATGTTTCGCCTTCGAGCAATGGTCGTTGTTTGTGAGACGAGCACTGCCAGTTCTGCTCAAACGTGCTGGATTATGCTTCAAAGCGTTTTTGCTTCTTGCTCGATCACTCTTAAATGTGTTTAAACGTGCTGTAGTGTTTTTTCGTTTTGCTCCATCGTGCTCAAAAGTGCTGTACAGCGTTTTGTATTTATGCTAGATAAGTGTGCGTGCGGTATTCCTATCTTACACTTAGGAAATAAATTTTCGAGCAAGTTTAAACAAAAACGTTTTTGCTTAAAGCAGTTTTGCTGGATAAGTGTGCGGCCGGCCTTAGGAAACTGAATGAGTTATACGGTTTTGAAAGAAAACAACACTTTATTCAAAATTATAACTATAAAGCAATCCTTGCCCTAGAATAAAATATAAAACCACAATATCCATCTTAAATCACAATGTTGCTAAATTTACTCACAAAAATATTCGCTAAATAGACAAATTTAGAACAAATCAAAGAGAACTAAAAATATAATTCCAATCAAACTAATAATTACTAATCATACTAACTATTTACTCAAATACTATACAAACTAGTCTGAATACCTATAAAAACCTTTTTTCCTTAATTAGTTCACTTAAAAAACCCACAATCTGCATCTTAAATCACAACGTTGCTAACTGTAAATACAATAACGCTGACGCTCGGAAGTAGCAGAGTCAGACGTTTTCATCCCCACCACTCTTAGGCGGGTTACACACTGGTGTCGTAGACATGATGTCTACGACAAATCTCGTGTCCGAGGCATCTGGCACGTGAAACCAACCTATGTTGTCAAATAAGAGCTTACACACTGCTTGCTTAGGTGTCGCACGGAACCGGTTTGCCGGTGTTTGGTAAGACATGTTGCGTGAGACCTCACCCCGCGCACGCGCCCCTGCCACAGCCAGCACTCCCCGCTCAGTCAGTGGCAATGCCTTAGCAGCAGTACGTGATTTTAGCAACAGTACAAATTGAGTTTTTTTTCTTTACACCGTACACATTGTGATTTTGTTTGTGTTGTGAACATGCCTTTACCGGACAATGAAAAAGTGAATATTGAGTTTGTAGTAGCTGTAGAAGAATATCCAGTACTATATAACTACAACCTCAAGGAATACAGCAACCGGAACAAACAGGAAAGGGTTTGGAAGCTGCTAGCTGCAAAGTTTGAGGCTACAGGTAAATGAAAGTGTACTATTAATAATGTACAGTAGTGTTTATTAGAACTTATTGACACAGACATCTACATAAATGCTAAATTCAAATTAGGAATCATGTAATCAGCAATATTCTTCATTGGACTGTGAGTAAGAACCATACTGTAAATTTAGCCAAACAATTGGTTTCAAAGATATATCCAACATTTAAAAACACAAACTATGCTAAGCTACATTTAATTTCCTTCCTTAAATGTATTTGTTTATGTTGTAGTGAAACATTATTATTTTTATGAAAAGCTACTTAGAGGAAAAATTACAGATGCAATGAACTTCCAAAAATATAGGCTAGGCTACTTTAGAATAATAAAAAAATCAATTTCCGTTACAGAATTTTGGTAAGAATTTCCCAAGTAGTACCCTAAATTTCCCGATCATGTATTTTTTCGCATATATCAGCATAAAATTTTGATTGTTGATAACTTCCGCAAAAATTAAAGTTAAACTTTGTTTTGTAATCTGGTATAAAATAATAATAAATATTTGGACAAACTTCAAGGTCGGGAAATTTAGGGTACCACTTGGAAAATTCTTACCCATTTACAGAGTTACGGATGAGTAATTAGATGAGCTGAGACTCAGTAATTAACTTAAGCTTCATTGATAACACTATTAAGTTCTTTAGCTTCGTTAATTTACACTTGGTTCAGTTGTACACGTTTTGATGTGGAAGGGCGTTTTCTGGTCTTGTGAAATATTCACAAAGAATATCACGGAATCCCTTCGCTTGAATCTCTTGTCCTTGAGGCAGCGCTCTTTGAAGGGGTGTCCAGTCGTTGTATGCAGTAATAATTTCATTCTCGTAGCTTGGTGTTGCAATCACACCATCATGCATTTTTATAAAGTTATGCAAAATGCAGGCTGCCTTCACTAGTTTAGTAGCCTTTTCAGGATTGCACTCAATTTGAGTCAAAAAAGTCTGAACTTGTGTGCCAACATGCCAAAAGCGCATTCAACTGTTTTCCTTGGTCATAACAACCTATAGTTGAAAACTCGCTTTTTGTCATCAGATGTTTTCTTTGGGTAAGGTCGTAACAGATTTGTCTTCAAAGGGAAGCCTTGATCACCTATAAAATAAAAGGGAAAAGGTGGTTCGACAGTGTTTGGCAATGGTTGTAAGTAGATTGAGTTCATTATTTTCCAGAGCTTCAATAAATCCTGCTGATTTAATCACTCGTCCATCACTGTTTCTACCGTAATCCCCTACACTAATCCAGGTAAACAATGAGTCAGCATCAACACAGCCCAACAAAACAATAGAGAAGCCCTGGTAGTTATAATATGATGACCCTGAGTTTTTAGGACACTTTTTACGAATGTGCTTTCCATCAATGCTCCCTAGACAGTTTGGCATATTCCATTGTTCATAAAACCTTTATGATATCGTTATCCATTCTTCTGTAGAAGGCATTGGCATATAATCCTTTTGAAGTGTGTCCCATAAACATTCTGCCATATGTTCAACAATATCACTGATTGTCGACACACCACGATAAAACTCGTATACCAGTGAAGTAAAGGTCATTTCAGTTGTTAAGTATCTGAAAAACGAAAAATGTATTAGGGTTTTAACCCAACAGTTGTGTATGATTTGTTAGGATGTGTGTAAGTCTGTGTGCGTGTATTTTTTGGTCTGAATTTTTTTTGTTTTTTTTCAGAACCGCAATGTAGAAGTGCATTTGCAAGATACATCAGAAGCAAAAGTACAACTGGCAATGGTGCCAAAAAGCCGTATTATTTATGTGATCATTTACAATATTTACTGCCCTATACCAGATCAAAAACGCAGTCGGGCAATCTTGGAGGCGTTGGCGGCTCTTCATCCCATCAGACAACAATTACAGAAGAAAGTGTAGATGATCCAAGCTGTGACAAATTGCAGATAGAACTACTAGTACAATGGGCACTGAAAACAATGTTCAAGATGATAATGATGTAGCATCACAGCCCCTACTCCAAGCAGTACTCCGTCATCCTCTCTATCTTCTTGGCGCAGTTCCAAAGTACAAATGAAAAAAACTGATTCTCTGAAAAAGGCTGTGACAAGTTATTTTGAGAATAAAGGGAAACGTCAACATACTGATCCCGCAACATCTGCTGATATGAATTTTTTGACCAGTCTATTGCCAGATGTGTCAGGGCTTCCACCAAGGAAAAAACGAATGTTCAAACAAAAAGTTCTCGAAATTTTGGATGAACTCTCTGAAGATGATTTCTTGCCTTCTTCCATTAGGAGCACAATTTCTGCAACAACTCTGCCCCCTCAAACCCCGACCCCACCTCTTTCTACTTTTCAATTGCCACGCAGCTTCATACCAATCAATGCACCTGCACCTGACTTGTCTCAAGATAACGGATTTCTTCCGGGAGACCAATGGAATATATCGTATGGTAATACACCAACCTTTCACGTCATGCAACCACCGTACCAACGATAAACATTATGTATGTAATTTGTTTTATGGTAGTTGATGAAACTTATCAGTAAAGGAGAAGACTAAAATAACTTTGTGGGTATACTTATTTCCTTCTTTATTTTACTCCTTAGCTCTAGGCAATATTCAGGACGTTAAAAAAGGTTAGGTAGCGTAGAAGTCCGAGATGAAAAGTATATTGCATGATGAATAGTTGAACATGCTCAATTAAAGCTATCAAACCTAGCGATAAAGAGGATTGAAGGCTAAGTATATATATTTTTATTAATTAGTTTTTACTCAAAGTTGCACATAGAATCCATGAATGTGAAGCCAATCCAATCCCGTTGTAACACCCTACATTATAACTAATATCTTAAAGCAAAATGACTGATTAATATAACTAATAATTGTACCTTTTGTTATTTTCATTGAATTTAGATTTACATGCCAAATTATATCTCAAACGGGATACATTTATTTACTTAAATTGCTGTGCCTTATGAGTATTAAACACTATATTTGGATTTACAAATTATTGTTTCAAAATTACTATACAATTTTTTTTTAAGTTCGAAAAAGTATTTGTTAAGAAATACATAGGTACCTTAAGAATACTTTGAGCCGTTCTTCAATATGTATGGACTGACGAAAGTTGCTCTCACCTACAGTACAGTGGTTTCTTACTAAATCACAAAGTTTGTTGAAAGTACCTTGTTCCATCCTATGAAAGTTTTTGAACTTATCTGGATGATCGTTTAGCTGTTGAGTGGTAACAAACTGGCTTGAACCCTCAACATTGGCAGTCCAGTAGGGGTGGGTCTAATATCGACGGGGTGTGTAAAACCTACGCCGACGACGTCTTCGTCTCACAACTCCAAGTAATAACATCACTTCATCCTCCTCGGATGACATTTTGCACTCGACTGACAACAACAACCGACAAATACGGTCATGCGACAAACGACAGAGAAAAGTACAAAAGACATGCATGTCTCATGAAATTTGATCAGACATGACATGTGTCTTAAGACACCAGTGTGTAACTCGCCTTAGGTGAATGGACTTCAAGCCTTGCGCGACATTGCCAGTCTATAATATTCCTTGGTCGCTGACCTTAACATATGAATACCTTATGATGAATACATAATATCAACCTTAACATGGGCCTTATGAATCTTGTTTTTAGTCAAAAGAAATCGAGTATTGTCTTATTGCGTTGGAATAATTTAATTTCAGTGTAAACAGTAGGCAACACAACAGATGTTTTCAACTTAGTTAATATACTTAGATCAGATAATTAAAACCTTTGTTCACTGCTCTTCGTTGTCGAGTTCGCTTTTAATACTTTAAAAATGTAAAAAGGAAAAGGAAATAATAGAAATCATTATTTACCCTGTAAGAAAATTTTCTTAAATCATATTGAATGTGTGCTCCCCAGTAAACAAATCCATAATAGGTTCATTTTTCACCACCGTTATGTCGATGATGTTATTGTGCTTTTTAATGGCACCTCCAGAAAATTAGCACTTCTCAATAAATATTTTAATAGCCTGCACCCGAAATTACACTTCAGATTAGAAACTGAAACAAAACAAGTAATAGTTTAGTTTGGAAATAACATTTCTAAAGTGTCAGACTATTTTTCTTTCAAAGTATACAGGAATCCGACCACCACGGATTCAACAATTCATAATACCTCTCACCACCCCATACAACAAAAAAAGGTGGCATACTATAGTTTTGTTCACAGACACATTTCATTCCCTCTTTCTACAATAGGTTATAATAATGAAATCCAAACAATTAAACACATTGCAGAATCCAACAGCTACAGTGGCTCAATTATCGACAAATTAGTTGGGAAACATAAGAAATATCATGTCACCTCCACATTGCCAAACGAAAGGAAGAGAAAATTTGTGACCAATGTTTATCGCAACTTCCTAAACCACACCCTACGTAATGAATTGGAAAAAAGTAACGTACCCGTTTCCTTCAAAACAAATAATAAATTGCTTCAGAAATTAACACATACTGTTAAAGACAGGAATACATATGAAAAAACTGGCGCCTGCAAGTAAGTTTATAATGATTGCCCCTATATTGGACAGACAGGTCGTTCGTTTGAGAAAAGTTTTAAAGAACATTTGCAATCAATAAAATCAAACTTCGTTTCTCATCTCATTGACAATGATCATAAATATACCGACATAAACACCAACTTAATAGTCTTGAAGTTGTTGTGCGACAAAAGTCAGTTTATGAATGTAGTCGAGGAGTTTTAAATTTGAATTGAAGCTGTTACGGGCTACCATGTGTAAAAACAATACTTATAAATTTTTTAAACGGAAATTAAGGTATTGCGTAACAGCTGTAACGTAATGTATTTATCAATCAGGTGTTATTTTGCATTGTTGGAACACTGCAAGTGTAACATTTCTGTACCGTCATTCATCATTCAGTAGTGATTTAAAGTGTTTCAATATGTTACTTTAATTTCCATTAAAAATAATTGATATGGCGGCCATATTTGTTTTCACACCTGACTTCGTAATGGCTGCGATTGGAGAAAAACACCAAAGAACAAAAGTGTCATAAAATAAAATGTTCAACGAAAAAATGCATTATAGATGGTGGCCATATTGGAAAAATGGAGAGGACTAAAAATAAGGTAACACCATAATTTTAATGTACGTATAAATCCATGAAAGGTTCCCAATTTAAAATTTTTCGAGAATATTTACAAGATCCCATTGGTGGACCAAAAATTTAAAAAATTGTTTCTTTTCATATATTGCACAAATATCTATCAGTCAAGTACCGGTAATATATATTTTCAGATACTGGGGCTTATAATTACCAAATACTCCATCTTGACATCTTCAGTCTAATGTAGCAGGGAATTTCTGATTTTAGATTAATCATCTTCAAGATATGTAGATATAACTTTATCCAAATTTCCCTCTCTCTTTTATTACTATTGGGAACAATACTCATTAGGTCTTCTTTGTTTTAGCATGGGAAGTGGGTTATAAATAAATTTGTGATCACTCAATTTTGGATTTTGAAAATAAAGTGCATCAAGACATTAATCAAACCAATAGTTCAAATGAGGAAGAAAAGAGATTTTTTTTCGATTTTAATAGTTCGACAAATGTTTAAAAAAGTATTCCTGCAATGTGCAAATCACACTTAAAAGCATTCTTACGAACAATGTACATTTAATTTTTTGCTCCACCCTCCGGTAAGGAGGCCTACGAGGTGTACCCAGGCCCCAGGTGAATCTAACCAGATCGGGCCTGCTTTAGATGTTATATTTTTCATTATGACTTCAAGCTATTTTGCGTATGAATCAACAATTAATTACTGTATAATATATTAATATTAATGGTAGTTATACAGTAATGGTTCTGCAAAATCTATATTAATTTTTTGGCATGGCTCATTGGGAAACTCCCATGGATGAATTGTAACATTCTTTTGGGTCTTAGACCTTTGAAAACAATTTAGACATTTCTTAGCAGAGTTCTCAATGTGTTTGTCTATTCCAAGCCAATATACACAGCTTCTTACAAGGGATTTCATTTTTGTTATACCAAGATGTCATTGATGAAGTTCTTTAAGAACTGCAGATTGAAAACACTTAGGTATACAAACTCTTATGCCTCTTAATATATCGAGCCTTGTTCTACTGTATAATCAAGAACATCCTTAGATTTTCCTACACTAATTCATAAAAGTTCAGGTAATATTCTAGCAATTTCAGGATCTTTTAACGTTTCTTTGGCAATTTTTTCTTGTGTTATAAGCATCATATTTAATTGATTAATATGAAAAATAGTAACTTTATAAATTTTATTAACATTGTCAATTATTCTTGTAGGAAACCTTGAACCAAAGTCAACATTAGAATGTTCTTCAGTTTTCCTGTAGCGGTACTTGATAGTGTAGTCAAAACCTTGTAAGAAACAAGCAGTGTAATAGTCTGATAGCACTAATTGTAGGTGTACTAGCAAAGAGGTGAAAATATTTGTTGAAATGACTTAAGTCTTGACTACGATACAAGCGGTGAGCGGTATATACAAAATTTCAAGAAAATCCGTCGGTAAACAAAAAAGATGCTAATTTTTGCGAGTATACATTCAGAATTTTGTATTCGGTTCAAGGATTTATTTATTCTTTTAACACCTTAAATTATGGATTAAACAACACCAATGGGTTAAAACTTTCTGTTATGGGACTACTTACCATTGTTATTTTCACAGGAAGCATATATTTTAAAATTAATCCCTCTCCGGGTTATACCTGAATTTATGTTAAAGTCGAAATTTCAAAAAAAATCCGACGGTAAACAAAAAAGATGCTAATTTTTGCGAGTATACTTTCGGAATTTTGTATTCGGTTCAAGGGTTTATTTATTCTTTAAACACCTTGAATTATGGATTAAACAACACCAATGGATTAAAACTTTCTGTTGTGGGACTACTTACGATTGTTATTTTCACAGGAAGCATATATTTTAAAACAACTCACTCCCCGGGTTACACCTGAATTTTATGTTAAAATCCAAATTTCAAGAAAATCCGACTGTAAACAAAAAAGATTCTAAATTATGCGGTTATAATTTTGGAATTTATCATTCTGTTCAAGAGTTTATTTATTTTTTAAACCTCATAAAGGTTTAAACTTTCTGTTGTGGAACTGTTTAACATTGTTATTTTCACAGGAAGTATATATTTTTAAAATACTCTCTACCTGGGTTACACCTGAATTTCTGGACAAAAGTAAATATCACTTAAGTCTACGGTTAAAGATATAGTAGTCCTATATTGTGATTTTCCTATAAATATTGGTCTCTCACTAAGTATTTCCGTTAGCACTAGCTCCTCGTGTGACGTCAACTTGTTGACCGTGGGAATGTTGCCGCTTGTATCGCAGCCACATCCGCTGCTCAGGCAACTTGCTAATAACGCTCGCCGCCCACCGCTCGCCGCCCACCGCTTGTATCGTAGCCGAGGCCTTATGATCTGTTATTAGAATAGTCGAAAAACTTCTTCACACTCCAATTGCAAACACCTCTTTATCAATTTGACTATATTTAGTTTAACAAGCTTCTAGACATAAAACATATATGTCTTTCATTAATGTAATGTAATTGCGCAATTTCTCCCACTCATAAGCCCGAGCACAATTTGTGAGCTATATCATTCGAAAGGCAATTAAATTTACTACAATCCTGTGCAAATATATTTTAGGTACAGTCCCCGGAACAAGGAACAAAATTGATAGGAAGCTCCCGATAAATGATTTTTTCAGTATACATGTAAGGATTTTGCGCAATTTCTCCCACTCATAAGCTCATAATTTGTGAGCTATATCGTTAGAAAGGTAATTCATTTTTTTAAATCTTCTATAGTTAGTTTGAAAAGTTTATTTTTTTTAAATTATTTAAACTATAATCTTTGTTTCTTATAATAGGCTATAATACATTTAACAAATGACCTAAAAGAAAAAAGGAAATAAACAATAATGAAATATTAAATTTATTTCTTGAAATGTATTTATTTTATGTAAATTTACAACAAAAATATAATATTTTATAAATGTTGCCAGTTGTTAAATTTAAATCAATATTCAAGTCTTTGTTGACAAACAAAATAGTTGCGTTTACAACAATGAAAAAAGTCAACGTAACAGGATAGTTATCGTTTAAAATTTGTATAATACTATCTTTATTTGGTTATTACTTTTACATAGAGCTTTTTCAAGCTACGTTTTTAACTCTGTAGATTGAAACAATCCAGCATTCCAATTTCCATTTGGGAATACAGTATAATCACTTACATAAAATTTTTTAATTATTTGTATGGATATAGCAAAATCAGGAATATTCAAATGCATAAATCAAGAAAACAAGTTATAGTAATTAAAAGATTTAGTCGGTATTATTTTAACCATTGATATACTTATATAAGTCTATTTATATCTTTATTTTTTAGAGCTATCAAACTAGGTTTTATAAGAAATTTAATACAAAAATGTTTGAATAAAAACATACAGAAAGAAAATAAGTCAAGTAATTAAAATTAAGTAAGTAATTAAACAACATAAGTCACTTAAAATATAATAGGCAACATTTATTTGTCAAGATTTAATCAGTATTATTTTAACCATTGATATACTTATAAGTCTATTTGTATCTTAATTTTTTAGAGCTATCAAACTAGATTTTGTAAGAAATTTAGTACAAAAATGTTTGAATAAAAACATACAGAAAGAAATAAGACAAGTAATTAAAATTAAGTAAGTAATTAAACAACATAAGTCACTTAAAATATAATAGGCAACATTTATTTGTCTTTGTTTTCAATAATCCAAACATGTTTCATCACATCAGGTAGGGATAACCTTTCTTCAGGTTTGAGGCGTAGCAATTGGGAAATCAAGTCTTTAGCACCACTTGTAACATAGCTTGGCCACTTAATGTCTAATTTACATATTTTTTCAAACGTAGTTTGACTATTTTCACTTTCAAAAGGAGGTTTACCACATAGAAATTCATAACATAAGATCCCGATACACCAATGATCTACCTTTTCATTGTACTTACGACCCTTGACCATTTCAGGTGGAAGATAGTCCAGAGTACCGCACATTGTCTTACGTTGTGAAGAAGGAGCGTGCACAGACCATCCAAAATCTGCCAACTTAATATCCCCGTCTAAAGTTAACAGAATATTTTCAGGTTTAATATCACGATGTATGACTTTGTTTAAGTGACAATAATGCAACGCGTCAGCCACTTGGTAAGTAAAACGAGCTGCTTTATTTTCTGTAAAGCGTTTGTTAGGTTGCTCTTGAAGGTGTTTATAAAGTTCACCTCCCCCAGCAAATTCTAGTACTAAAAAAATACGCCTGTCATTCCAAAAATAAGTCATTAGTTTGAGTACATTGGGATGGTTTAAGTGAGCCTGAATTTCAATCTCTCTTATTACTTGGTGCTGCATGTTCCCTTTAACCAATTCAGATTTATATAAAACTTTCAGAGCTACCATAAATGTAGTTGTTTTTTCACGAGCTAAGTAAACCCGCCCAAATTTTCCTTTTCCCAAAGGGCAACCAATTTCAAAATCATCTATTGACCATTTGTATTCTTTTCCTTCTCTTTTTACAATGTGTTCATCCATTGCCTTCATTATTTTAAAAACACCACCCCTCTCACTTTCTGGTACTCCATCAGGGAACTTTAATATCTTCAATGGACTTTCCTTAACCATAGTTACCTGAAACATAAATACGTATGCATAGTAACATTTTTTTAAATGTGATTTTTGCAATATTTTTCTAAGCGATTGGTAAGTATGCATACAACAAATAGGCAGGTAATATAATGCAATGGGCAATTTATTTTTTAAATGTTTAATTTTAATTAATGATGTATGATTTTCCAACATTGATTTTTTTTAATAGTAGTAAAATACTATTATTTTTGTTGTAGTAATATAATTTAGTAGGCCTAACTTAAAACTTAGCAAAAGATTTCCCTGAATGTTTCTTAATCTTAACTAAGTGATATTTCCTAACACTGGATACTGAAATTTTAATCGTTAAAAGGTTCAACCACACAACAATTTAGTATCTAACAAATACATTTATAGGCCTAGCTAAAATATTTACAAAATATAAACTTTATTTAACTTAATCTAAAAGTTTACCTGAAATAATCGAATTGTACAGAATAACTAAAATATTTTACTGTAAAAATATTCTATACCTTTATGTCACCAATAGGATTAGTTAAAATTTTTAGATGAACTTTCAAAAATCTGATCTAGACAGGCTGGAATTTCTGCCAATAAACATAAATTAATTATTTGTATTTTACTATGTGTGTCAATGAATAGTTATTCTTTTTCAGAATTGGAGGCTACACTTAATACATGTGTTTATTTGAACGATTTCAAATGAAGCTTCTGTAATAAATTTGTTTATGTAAACAATTAATATCGGTGTATAAATTATTAATACAAGAAATGCAGTTAAAACTGCAAATACAAATTAGGAAACAAAATCTAAATGGCATATAATATAGGCTATATAACATTCTAAAAAACTGAAGAAACATTGATGCATTTTCTGCAGTCATACATACCTAGCTACCCTCTCCTTTACATAGTATATATATGTCCCAAAAAACAACCCTGTTGTAAAAATTTGCCCGCAAGAAAACCTCCACAGCCGAAAAAAAAACATGCAGTCTGGGGACTGCCGGTAGAAGTGAAAACTCCTTTAGCTTTGATCGCTCAATTTTGCTGAGAATTTTTTTTACGAGGTCTTATTTTAAAAATATTTTTGTTTCAATACAAATAGTAGTTAAAAATAACCAATAAATATAATATTTAATACATATACTCTCGGTCGCGGTGGCGGTGTCGCGATCTCATACATTTTTCCTCTCCCGCAAATGTATATACCACAGTATATACATATACTCGCGGTGGCGGTGTCACGATTTCATACTTTTTTCCTCACCCGCAAATGTATATACCACAGTATATATATATATAAAAAATATATATATACTCGCGGTGGCGGTGTCGCGATTTCATACTTTTTTCCTCACCCGCAAATGCTTTCTTACGGGATGCACAACATGCCTAAAGAAGTTTTCACTTCAAAAAGAATTGATATGAATGAAATCCCGCCAAAGGAACATGTTACAAATAGTTAGGCCTATTTACTTTCTGGTTGACATCGACGTTCTACCATGCGATAAGTGTAGTAAATGGCTGAGATAAGACCCCGACACTTTAATTGTACCTCCATTTTTATATAACACAAATTTTAACGGGTCAGATATTAGAAGTAATAAACAATAAAAAGTGTTTTAGTTATTTACAGCAAATTATAAACAAAATGTAAAAAATATTAAAATATTCTAGCCTAATAAAAAATTCATCAAGAAAACTTCAGGATTTATTATTTATATTTCACTTCAAGTAGCAAATATTAAAAATTATTTCTTCAAATAATAAAATATTTCGTTATTGATACCTAAAAGTAATTTTAACTGAAGAATTAACAAAAGCTTGGAAAAATACAACTCCAACCTCCACGAAGTCCTGCTGGACTAATTATTAAGTTGGCAAACCACCTTATTTTAAGGAGGTTATTTGTTTTTTTTAATTAGTAACCCTCACAACATGGTTTATTTTTCTGCCCATCTCATATATTTTTCTTAAAAACAACAGACTTCATCTAGGGTTACCTAACTATGCTGACAGGGATTTTTAACTCGGTAAAAGTGCACAACTACAAGGATTATACAACTGTAGGCCCATTTGTTAAAATATTTTATTTAACATTATTATATATTTAAAGAAAGATAAAACTATTATCTTTTAATTGCTTTTTATTTCATATTGATAGATTAAAAGATTTAGAAGTTATTAATAATATAATGAAGAAAAAAATAATGAAATACGCTTATATGTTATACGAAGATGTACGAATGTTTCCAAAGTTAAACGAATAGGTAGGTACTTCTTAAAATTTGTATAAACGAATATATTGATGACAAAATGTTGTATTTATACACAGTTTATAACCTCAAAGTAAATCTTATAACGTATTATAGCATACATTAGTTCTATAAAACTCATATTTTAAAAATATCAACTTCACAAAAAATTATAATTATTGAATTTGTAAACATAACCCCAAAGTAGCCTATAATCTAAGCTGGGTTTTGTTTAAGTATTACAGATGATGGGTGAAATCAGCTGTTTTATTCAAATTTAACAATTAGGCCTAGTGTTTTTGAATTTAGAATCAGTAAAAAATAGTTCAACTGAACTGAAATAATGATAATGAGGAAATACGTGACCTCATTTCCCAATTGAATTAACTGAGTATTTTTGAATTATGAACAAAAAATTTTTAAGAAATAATAAACCATTCTGTAATCATTTTCAGCGTTTTGAAACAGTAAATAACTCGCCTTCTACTGAACATAGCCTATCGGGTGTAAATTTTGACCACTTTTTCATGGGTCCCCCCATTGAACAACTCTGACAAAATCTTGACCCTTTCTAACCAACTCCTAAAAACTAACCCCCCATTTTAGAGCGGATGAAGTTTAAATTGCACAAAATGCAGTTCCTTGGAGCATATCGAATGTGTGTGCAAAATCTAATCTCGATCAGTTATTTCTGTGAGAATGTAAGCCCGTTGTAACTTATGGTTACAAAAATAATAAAATTTGAATAAGTAACACTGTTGTTAAAAAAAAATAGGGTTCGGTAAAAAGTTTAAAAATAAAAAATAAAAAAAAATATGTTTTAAATCAAAATAAAATTGCTATATGTGGATTATCTAATAACCATTAATATCTCTTCAACATCTCCTCCACCTATTTACCTTAAAAAACAAAAAAATCGTCGCTCATGTACTACTTAAAATTGCTTATGCACCTCCTAGGCCTATTGCCTCACTTCAATAATAATCATCACCCACCTTAACTCTCCATAACATCTTTCTTCCAACTTCAACGTAGAACAATATTAATATTTCACCTTATTTCAATTCACCTTACTATGACTCACCTTACCTACATGCACCTTACTTGAATTCACCTTAAAAATCACCTTCACTTGACTCCCATAGCATAATCTTAACAATAAAAACATAATCATAATAATTTGCGATAATCCACATATAACCTCACTTATGCTCTGTTTGCATACATTTACTTATACTTACTAATCACTGAAAAATACTTGTTAATTAATTCTATCTTCTTAGGGGTGAGAACCTGGCTAATTAAAGTAGTGGCAAAATGGATATTCGTGGCTACAGAAAGAAATTCAAAGCATTGTGGCAGCAACTATTCGTTTACTCTGACATAATTAAAGAATGCTGATTTACAAAGAAATACATCAAGACTACAAAAAACAAACAACAAATCATTTATATATAAATATGTACAAGTTACAATTAGGCCCTAATCCACCTATCGTATGACGCAATAGCTAAGAAAATTGAAGCTAAGTTATTTCTCAAAAAATTGTAAAACTCTGTATTGCAGACTTCTAAAGTTAAAACTAATGGCCATATTTACGCACGATACCAGTTGTTTTTGTAATTGAATTTAGTTTTGCACTGACTCTATTTGATGTAGCTAGCTTATTTCCATAGCGTTAGTCCGGTCACATGGCGGCTTTTTACAACTTCACTTTCCAAGAAAAGTACACAACAGATTTTAGTTTCTAAGTTTTCACCAACTTTCAAGCACTTCTACTTCAGTTTAATGCAACATTTGTTGCGGTTTTTAAAGAAAATGTAACATTTACGACGAACTTTTTACCACCACCGTCCAGTTACATGTACAGTTCATTACGCCATCTTGATAGAAGACGCTGCTTGCAATCCGTTCTACCTTATTCCGTGAAGAAACAGTACGTTCCTCTTACGTTCTGTATCCTGTGACATCTGTGCTCTTTCACATACATAGATTGATCCCTTCTCTCTCTTCCAACTGCTTCCATGATCACTGTACATACTATCATATTAAGTTTTCAATTCACACTACATTGCGCCATGTACTGTTGTTATATTCTTTCTTTCATTCATTTATTTATCGAACCGTTCATAGTCCCAAACACCGCTTCACATTGTTCGTTTATAACGCACTACTCATTGAAATAAAGTTTTTATACAATTCTCACATTTTACACACGATCATATATTAATATATATTTTTTAAGTCTGCTTTTGTATTTCCTATTTTTACAGTCTGCTTTTACGTTTTATTATTTGTTTATTTAAGAAAAAATGATTCTACTGTAACTATTTTGCGTCATTAAAAAATGTAATTATATGAAAAAATTAAATGATTAGTATTATTTATGTATTGCGTCATTTATTCATTTAGACCAAATCTATGTTCCTTTAGTCACTATAGGAAACAGCTGATTCATTTCTTACTTTATTATTTTCTCTGTAACATGGATGTAAGTGTTACACCGTTGAAAACAAGAAGTAGAAACATTTTTAAAATAGCGATTTTCAAACATTCATAACTTTGACATCTGATGGTCCCAAGAGTTAAAATTTGGTAAACTTCCTCAGAAGCACTTCGAAAATGGGTGTACAAAAAATCAATACCAGTGAACCCCCCAGAAAAATGGGGGGAAACCGTACCCCTCTTATTGGGGGGAGGGGGGACAAATTGCAATTCGTTGGAGCATAACGAATGTGTGTGCAAAATCTAAGCTCGATCCGTTAAGTTTGTGAGGCTGTAGTCCTGTCAAAGAACAAGAACAAGAAGCAGAAAAACTTTGAAAATAACGATTTTTATACTTCCATAGCTCCGTGATCTGATGGTCCCTAAAATTCAAATTTTGTACACGTCCTCAGGGGCCCCTCGAGAATCGGTGTACGAAAAATCAACATCATTGACCCACAGGAGGTCGAGGTAGGGGAGGGTGAAAACCCGTACTTGTTCTGTCGCGTTAACAGTGTTCTTAGTCGCCGTCTCGTTCTCAATTTTCTTGGCGGGCGCGGGACGCTCCCGTGTCCCTAGATGAATGAGATTACAATTTACCGAGACAAAAAGTTTATGTTCAGCCTGTTATTTTTTTAACCTTCAGTTCATAACATGAATGTGCAGGGATCATTCATCAGTAACATGGGTTAATAGACAGAGAGATAGGTGGGCTAGAGATGACTGAAAGGACCTTCTAACAAAATTACAGGAGTTTTGTAGAAGGCATCAAAATTCCCGGTTACCCGTTGGTTCTAAGTCCCTAGGCTGGGGTGTTTGAGTGCTAGGGACGCATAAAATCGACGATTTTGACCAAATTTTTTGTGAAAGGATACTATGACGAAATTACGGGAGTTTTGGAGTAGACATCAAAACTCCCGGTTAAACGTTGGTTTTAAGTCCCTAGGCTGGAACGTTTGGTGCTGGGAGCGCGCAATTCGACGATTTTCACCTAATTTCTGTGAAAGTACCCTCTAACGAAATTATGGGAGTTTTATTGCAGGCATCATAACTCAATTATTTAAGCTCAATTGAGTTAAAAAGTTATTGAGTACGTAAGTAATTATAAAAACAATGCATCTTCCTAACCCCCACATAAGCAATGAAATTAAAACCCAATTGTAAATAATTACTACTTACTACAAATATTTTGAAGAAACTTTAGAAGGAAAACATGGTAAAACGGCCAAATTTGATGTTACTTAGATAAACCTTGTATAAAATTATTTTGATTTGAGCAGTATCATAAGAACAAGAGATTTTTATTATTGTTAGAAACTTTGCCGAAAATAAATAATATATTTTTGCATTAAATCATGTTAATTATTCCCTTTGGTTGGCCTGGTGGGATGACCAGATAAGGCAAGTGGAAAAAATGCATCCAGGTTTACGGGAAGAGTTTATGCAAGGTTCTTTTGTAATGAGACCAACAAGTAAGCTATTTTCCCGCCAAGCTACAGATCTTGTGTTCGAGCAAGCATACAATACAAGGCAGAGTTGTCAATTTCACAAACTCTATTGTTGCAAGACAAAGGTGGTCTAAAAGCAGTAAAATGGTTGCAACCATTTTGAATCATACATTAGAAAAGGTTCAACTTAAACGAAAATTAAAACTTGTTATACGTCAACTGATACCATTTTTAAAATGTATGTTGTCCCACCTTATTGGTCTATTGCAATTTCGGTCAATTCGACCTCCATCGGGACATTAGAAGCAGTAACACACATAATACAACACTAGCTAAAACATAAGTTTCACTCCGGCGGAGATCGTTAAAAGCATAATGTTGTTCATTAATATGTAGTTACGTTCGATGACGTGCACGTCTGTCTATTCGGAAGTAACTCTTCTGAGTAACTCGGAGTTGTTAATGGAAAGGTTTTTGAAAAGCCTATAAAAAAACTTGAGCTTTTTACATTAAAAAAAAAAAAAAACTTTGCAAAAAAAAAACTATTTCTGAAGGTAACATAAAAAGATTGTAATGGCAACGAGATTTATTTGGATAATTACTAGCTATTTCTATATCGTTTGTTTCTAATTCTGAAGAAGAATTTGATATTAACAAAATATTATCATGTCCATTAAGTATAGTTCCTTTATCGCTTCGTCACTTTGATGGTTCCATAAATGAAATGGAAAAATCTATATTATTAAATCTTTTTGAAAATAGAATCACAAGCGATAAGCCTTCTTTTCGGGATGTTGAAATTGTCTATAGAACAGACTTCCCACCTACATTTGGCCAAATCGCTCTGGGATTAGTGAAACAAATAGTTCAAACACATGCCAAAAAAAGAGATTGAATTTTTTATACTTATCCTATTCCATCTATAAAAGATTATCAACACCAAAAACGTGGAGCAATTTTTCACGAACCATATGAAATTTGTAGTTCAGAACAGCGGCCAGTAAACATGACAAAAACTTTTAAAAATTAAAATTTTAAAACTGCTTTAGTTAAATTTTTAATAAAAGAGTTTGGTCGTCAAGAAATGATGCCTTATTATAATAGTAAAATTGTTAGTATAAATTATGAAAATTGTCACGTTTTCTACGTAAGGTATGACAATTTAAAAGTGTTTTCTTATATTGATGGTGCTTTAATTTGTAAAGGTTACGAAGAAGCAGCCTACTAAAATTATATACCATACAATAAACTTAAAAATTTATTTTTAACTTGGCATCTTCCATAACTTACGACAAGATATAAATGTATGGATGAAAATTGGAGTTGGTTATAATGTTCGATGTATCAATGTAAATAAATTCCATAATCATCTAGGTTTACTACTGGCTCAATCGTTACCTGCATTTCATGCTTTTTCGGAGTGTGATTTTAATCCAAGCTTGCATAGAAAAAAGGGAAAGGTTTTCAACTTTTAGAGCGTTCAAAAAAGTTTAAAAAAGCATTTGCAGATTTAAGTTTTATATAAGTGAATATAATTTAAAAAAATATTTTTTCAATAATTGAGGAATATATTTGCCAATTGTATAAATGACGATGAATTCAAAAAAATCCAATACATTTTCCTTTTAAGCCAATAAATAAATTATTTTTTGTTATTATTATTTCTTGTTAACTCCTGAAATGCATCCTTGCACGCAAACTTCCAAGCCTTTGTAGCCGGTAGTTTTGATGCCTGCAACAAAACTGCCGTAATTTTGCAGAGGGTCCTTTCACAGAAAATTTGGTAAAAATCGTCAGCTTTTTTTCTTAGTACCTAAGCAAACGCCCTAGCCTACGGACTTATACCCAACGGATAACTGGGAGTTTTGATGCCTGCTACAAAACTCCCGTAATTTTGTCAGAGGGTCCTTTCACGGAAATTTGGTCATAATCGTTGTCTTTGCACTTTCCTAGCATGCAAATGCTCCAGTCTAGGGACGTAAAACCAATGGGTAACCGAGAGTTTTGATGCCTGCTACAAAACTCCCATAATTTTGTTAGAGGGTCCATTCACGCATCTCTAGCCCACCTAACTCTCCGTCTATAATAATAATTTTAAATACAGTAAACCTTCGATAGTTCGACACTCGACACTTCGACAATCCGTATACTTCGACACCGGCCATGACTACGTGACAGTAGGCAGGTGTGTGCTAGGGTTAATGACCGGGACTGGTTTGTATTGTATACACGTGCATGAGCATCACCCCACCCCCTACCTCTCGATTCCCGCCAAGCAGGTTGAGATCGAGTCAGTTTTGTTAAAACACAGGAAGTTAGACACGCTTTTGTTTGTGATCCAGTTGTTATGTTTAAAAGCTGTTCTTTGTTGTGCACCGAACTGTACTGTATTTTTTAATTTGTGTAGTTGTTTAGAACTGTATTTTGTGTCGCTGTTTAAAACTATATTTTGAGGCGTTGTTTAGAACTACTGTATATTTTGTGTCGTTGTTTAGAACTGTATTTTTTTATCGTTGTTTAGAACTGTATTTTGTGTGTTTATTTCTTAGTTTTTAGTTTTAAAAGTTTCTTTCTAAAAATGGCGGACAAAAAACGCAAACGGTGTTATGTCATGATGGATATAAAATTAGATGCGCTAAAAAGAATAGACAAAGGTGAAAGCGTTAACAAAGTGGCGAGTGATATAAATGTTGGTCGATCCACGGTGCTCGGATGGAAGAAGACGCGATCAGATATTGAGTCGTGGTGTGCGAAGAGACTGTGTTCGGAATCCATAGGAGAAAGAAAAAGTATGAAAAGTTCGGAGTATGAAAAAGTAAGTGAATCACTTTATCAATGGTTTAGAGTACAACGGGAGAAAGGCACACCTATCTCAGGACCGATATTGCAGGAGAAAGCTTTGAAATTTTATAATGAGTTTAAAGAAGATGGAGAGCCTGGATTCACTGCGAGCACTGGGTGGTTAGACAGGTGGAAGCAACGTTATAGAGTAAAACAGTTAAGCATCTGTGGTGAAAAATTATCGGCAAACCCAACTAGCGTGAGTGAGTTTAAGTTAAAATTTCAAACTCTAATTGATCAAGAAGGACTTAGTGGAGAACAAATATACAATTGTGATGAAACAGGCCTAAATTTCCGAATGCTACCAACCAAAAACGTACCTCTCAAAAAAGAAAAAGCTGCAGCGGGTTATAAAAAAAGCAAAGAAAGAGTTACCGTTTTGGCCTGCAGCAACGCAACGGGTACGCACAAACTAAAATTAGCTCTCATAGGTAAGTCAAAAAAACCCCGAGCGTTCAAAAATGTTAGGATGAGGGGCGATAGTTTTGATTTACCTGTTTGGTACGAAAATCAATCTAATGCTTGGATGTCAGAGGGTATTTTCAATGAGTGGTTCCACAAACAGTTCGTTCCTGAAGTTGAGAAAAACTTAAAATTAAATAATCTTCCTAGGAAAGCACTTCTAATTCTTGATAATGCAACGACTCACCCAAGTGTAGACATTATTCAAGACGAAGGAATAAAGGCAATGTTCCTGCCACCTAATGTTACCTCCCTGTGCCAGCCTATGGACCAAGGGGTTTTGGTAACGTTAAAGAAATTGTATAAAAAGAAGCTTCTATTTTACCTTATTCAAGGCCTAGATGAGGGAATTGACTTATTAGAAAAACTGAAACAAATTGACATGTTAGATGTTGTCGGATGGCTTGCTCAGACATGGAATGAGCTTAATCCTTTGACTCTGGTACGTTCTTGGAGGAAGCTGTTAGACCATGAAGGGAATGAGTTCACTGAAATCGAGTTCATCGAAAAAGAAGAGTCAAACAATAATGAACTTGCCGTTTTGATGGAGAAAATTCCAGGCTGTGAAAGTTCTTTGGTTAATGATGTTGAAGAGTGGATTAATCAAGACGAAGAAAGTGAACCGACTACAGATGAAGAAATTGTCACTGCTTTGAAATCAAAGGAAGGGAGCGAAGACGACTCAGACTCAGACCAAGAAAACACCCCACAACCAAAACTTACACACAGTGAAGGTGTAAAGTTCATCGAAGGAACCCTCCAATATTTACAGGAACAAGGCGCGTCTGCCATGGATATACCTTTCCTTCGACGGATCCGTGATGAAGCGGCACAAAAAAGAAATAAAGTTGAAAAACAAAGTAAAATAACCAATTATTTTGTAAAGTAATATGTAAGTTAATAAGTTACTTTCATTTATTAAATTTGTACAATTTCTTTATAAAAGTCGTGTTTTAGTAGTGCTCCCAGTGTTATTTCCTATACACTCCCTATAGTTCGACATTTTGATACTTCAACACACTCTAAGTCCACAAAGTGTCGAACTATATAAGGTCTACTGTATATATGTTTCACAAAAATAATGCTTTAAATTTAATTTATGTAAAACGAACATTCAAGAGACACTGAAAAAGGATTTTTATGTGTGAAATAAATATTATACATATTTTGAATCATGATATATTTATACCTAGTAATAACTTTTTTTTAACTAAAAGTTTTTACAAGCGAGTTGTGTATACAGTGATAAAAAACTCCGCCCACCCCGTAATAATTTTAAAATTGTTGCAAATATCAACTCCGTACTTTCGGGAACCTATTGGATTTAAAAATACTATTTTATTACGATTTCAAAAAATTTATCCGCCATCTTGAATGTAACTTTGTTTTTTTTTTTTTTTTAATAGGATGAAGGTGGTCATGTGATATATCATTTCGATGTAGAATTTCAAGAGAAAACCAACAGTGAAACTTGCACTTCCATATCTTTAATTTATTAAAAATGCCAGCCAAAATCCAACGAAATCGTGTTTTCCGATTTTGCTGTACTATTTAAAAAAATATTAATTATTATTTTTAAATTCAGAATTAAAAAAGCTTTCAAACTATATGCCACACAACGATATTTGGGAGTATTTTTGGTTGAACTACTCGAATTCAATTTTGAAAAAATCTAAGTGGCTGCAGCTCAAAATTTTTAAATGACAAGGTATGTCATGTGGCATTTTGTTTTAAAGGTCTATTTAAAATGATCAAATTTTGTATTTAATGTTTTTTTCTATCTCTTATAGTTAGCTAAAAATAAATTAAAATCTGATATTTTTGGGAAATTTTGAAACAAATTATCTTTATAAAATAAAATTATCTAAAAAGAAACGTATTTTCGATTTAGTAGAAATGGAAATTAACTTATTCTAAATTACTATTTCTCCAAATCAGTTGTTATTTTTATAATGATGTGTTGTAATCAATGTTTATAATCAGCTGTTCAACCATGGCCTTTGTTTACATAAATTATCAAAATTCATTGTTTATGGTTTAGATTTTAGCTTTCCTTCTCATATGTATGGTATTAATAATTTGTGTGATAATAATAGTTTTCATCGATGAGGCAACTTTTTTATTAAATGGTGAAATAAACAAACAAAACTACAGATACCCTGGTCTGATGAAAACCCGTGCTGGTATGAAGAAACTCATACCCAATATCCATTGAAAGTCAATGTTTGGATGGGTATTGTTGGACAGCAAGTTATAGACCCCATTTTCATAGATATGGCAATTGAGATGCTGATAAATATCCAGCAATGCTTCAGAAACAAATTATTCCACAAATACAAAACATATATTTGGTCCCAAATTTTTAAATGTATGGTATCAACAAAATGGTGCGCCAGCACATCTTGGTCATCAAGCACACAATATTTTAAATGCGGTTTTTCCAAGGCGATGGATTGGTCGAAGGGGCGAAGACAAATGGCCTGCAAGATCACCCGACTTGTCTCCTTTGGAGTATTTCTTATGGGTTAACATTAAAAATATCAAACTACACCAAACTGAACCTCCAAATATTGATAGTTTGAAAATGAAATTCAAGGAGCTGCCCGAAATGTTTCTGAACCAACTTTGGATAATGCAGTTCTTTCATTTTATAATCGGCTAGCCCACTGTCAGGCAGTTGGAGGAAAACATTTTTAACATTTGATTCATTGAATTTTGAGTAAAAGTGCTTAAGTACTATGATGTAAATACAGATTGTTTTCAATAAAGCCAAAAAATCTGATTTTAATTTATTTTTTGCTAACTATAAGAGATAGAAAAAATATTAAATATACAAAATTTGTTCATTTTAAATAGACCTTTAAAACAAAATGCCACATGACCTACCTTACAATTTAAAATTTTTGAGTTACCTACAGACATTTTGATTTTTTTTAAATTGATTTCGAGTGGTTCAACCTTATACTCCCAAATATCATTGTGTGGCATATCGTTTGAAAGCTTATTTAATTTTGAATCCAAAAATAATAACAATCAATACTTAAAAAAAAAATAGTAGACCTACAGCAAAATTGGAAAATACGATTTCGTTGGTTTTTTGGCTGCCATTTTGAATCAGTTAAAGATATGGATAAGCAAATTTCACTGTTGGTTTTCTCTTAAAATTCTACATCGAAATGATGTACATGACCACCTTCCCATCTAAAAAAATAAAGTTACATTCACGACGGCGATAAATTTTTTGAAATCATAATAAATAGTTTTTAAAATTGTATATATAGAGGTTCCTGTAAGTACAGAGTTGATATGTGCAACAATTTTTTAAATTATTTAGGGGTGGCCAGACTTTTGTATCACTATGTATAAATGATAACTGTAAATGTCTTAACAAATAAAAAACAATAAAGACTCTTTAAAGGACATTTCCATGAATTTTTTTAGTAATCGGGTTTAAAATATAGGCCTACATAGATATAGCACAAAATATTACAACCACCGATATTACGGTAGCAGGGGTTACACACATACTCACCTTCCAAAGCCATAAAAAAACTTCTTAGGCCTAGGCCTTCTCAGGAAAAAGTCTATGTATGGAAATAATATTACTCAACAAAAACTATTTTGTAATACGGATAGGTACTAGGCTACACTCTTGAAAGTCTAAAGAATTCCTGGAAGGACGTCCTAGCCTCAGTCATACCACTATATTAGAAGGAGAAAAATACCAACTTGGGCCGTTTTATCTGGTTACTCTTTAGATATAAGGGATAATAATTATATTAAATACAATGTGACAGGTAGATATTATTAAGTAAATATTATCTGGTGACAGGTAGTGGGAGGTCAGTTTATGTTCAGTGTTATTTTTGTATTATTTAACATATGTTCCATTTATAATTTTAACAAATATAATATCTGCTGTGATACATAAACCTAACGTCTAGGACTACTGTGTGGTACCGTAAGTAAAGACTCAATCATTTGTTACTGTTTACAATTTAAATTTGCATAGGTTAGAATATGCTGCAACGTGTAGGTTTGAATTTGCGGCTTTAATTTGGTGTGCAGGTGTAGGTGATTTTAGTCAAACCGGCTTAGTGAAATCATCAGAACAATCTTGGATTACATTATCTAAATTCTTAATTCATAAGATTTACCTATAGGGTGATTTTTGAAAACTTACCACCTAGATTATTTAAAAGATGGAAAGAGATATGTAAAATCTGATATCAGAACAGTTATTGACCGTCACCGTCATTTACAAAATTCCAAACTTCTCTCCTACCACCGCCATCTCAAAGAACACATAAGTCTAGTGACTAATATATATATCAAATAAAAGCCTTTTACAACCATGAATATCTGTGGTAAGAAAATAAAAAACAGGTAAAGCAATCGTTCGCAACGTAAAAAATGTTAGGGGGCCTACTTAGTACATACCTTTTATAAATTTATATTATTTAAAAGGTGGAAAGAGATCATGCAAAATCTGGTCTCGGAACAATGATGATGCCCTGCTTCAAACTCTTTTGTTTAGTTCATTTTCCTTCACAGAATATGAAATAATTTCATCCATATCATCATTGATGACAAAATTTCTAATCTATTTGGTAGGCCTAATTGTTTACTATTACTTTGTAAAAAGCAAATCTTTCTGTATTGAGATATTTTTCGTATTTATGTATTCTAACAATGAAAAAAAGAGAACGTCGGTCACTACTTATTGAACGGAATGACATCGTTCTTTGGAGGAGAAGATATCTCATGAAAATCCAGAAATTTAGAGAAGATGGAAAGAAGATATTCTACTTAGATGAGACATGGTGCAACGCTGGACATACAGCGAAGAAAGCGTGGACACCTACTTATATAAGGTCGGCAAAACAGGCGCACATGAGTGGCGAAACCACGGGCCTAAAAAATATTCCTGGGAGAGGTGGACGTCATATTGTTGTGCATATTGGCAGTGAGGATGGATTTTTGAGGGACCCAATTGATCCCTCAGAAACCAAGGACGCTCGATGGGTGTTCAGAGCAAAAAAAAACAGCCAAAATGGACAATGCAACACATCACGACGAAATGAATGCTACTGCGTTTGAAGAATGGTTTTCTGGAGTTATGCATTTAATTCCTCCAGACAGCGTGATCGTAATGGATAATGCGTCCTACCACAGTGAGACTGTCAGGAAATTACCAAACATGAGCTGGAAGAAAGTCAAGATCCAAGAGTGGCTCACAGAGAACGGTATGGACTTCAATCAGAAAGACGTGAAAGCAGAACTACTTAGTCACATCCCTGTGCACTTCAAAATGGAGGCCAAAGCCTACAAAATCGACCGACTGGCTGAAGAGTGCGGTCATACGGTACTCCGTCTTGCACCGTACCACTGTGACCTTAATCCAATCGAGCTGGTGTGGGCCAAAGTAAAAAATGAAGTTGCTAGGACCAATGCGGATTACTCTATGAATTCTGTAGAAGAAGTCTTGAATGGCGCATTAAACAATGTCTCTCCCGACGACTGGAAGAAGTGCGTCGCTCACGTAAAGAAAGTGGAAGAACAGATGTGGGAGCTGGATGACATCACCGACGAAGTACAGGACAGGGTTGTCGTAATTGACGCTGGGAATGACGAGGATACCGAGGATGAACACTGGTCTAGTGAGGAAGACAACGCAGATTCGGGTGACGAGTTGGCACTTCCTTTGTAAATAAGATCATTTTTGTACATATTGTAAGTATTATTACTATTTAATTTATCAAATAGCTAAACTTGTATGTACATGACAGTGATTCAAAAAAAAATGTAATAATTTTTAACTAATTTTTTAAATTAGTATACCTATATATATTTTTTATTAATAACAAGATTTTCACCTAACAAAATAAATAAATTACAATCATAAATTATTTGCTGTGTACCATTATGTTTTAAAATTGTTTATTTTTAGAATATATTATTTTTATCACTTTCAATATATATCTTACTTTTATTAATTTAATGTAATGATGTTTCAGTTTACAAACACCTATTATAATTATTTAACTATGTATAATCTTGTTCTTTAATATTATTACCGTACAATTATGTTTTTTACCTTTAGTAGGGCATTTTTACGTGAACAATGAATTAGGCCACAATGAAATATAACAAATGTGATGTGTACATAAAAACTAATTTAAGTTATTGTCCCTGAGTACGTAAATACAAATATTTCGTTTAGTGTACGATGTACGTATTTATGACACCTTCAATAGTTCTTAGTTACATTAAAAGCTATGCCATTTAATTACTCAACATTTACCGATTTACTTCAAATTTGGTATCAAAATAAACTGACGACCGCGATACACAACGTTATGTGATTTATTTTTATATTTTCTTGTTATAAAAAAAGTTTGCATAACGCTACTAAAAAACTAAAATTTAGGTAGGAATGGAGCGGAAACCAGTCGACCGTGCTAATAAGTCTCCCCCTCGGGAGGCTTGAACTTCCGCCTCACTCTGACTTGCATTTGACTATAGTGAGTTTATTACTATAAAACCTACCAGTTTCATAATCTCGTAAGAATACTGTAATCTCTGTACATCAAAAGATAGCTAAAACAATGGAGTATAAGATACTTAATTATTAAACTTATTAGTTTTTATTCAGAATGATAAAATTCTCATTGCATTGGGTAAAAAATCTAGGCTTTTCTGATGAAAATAACCTTTTTCTTCTTAAAAAATCAACAGCCCAATCAAACAGTCTGTTATTTTACTCACACAAAGAAAAACCCTCCAAAACAATTCTGAAGGGATACTGGCTCAGTGCAGCCAATAATTAAGCAACAAATTATGGTATCCCAAACCTCCCACTGTCTCAACCTTTTCCATCTCCACTCTCACTATAATATAATATTTTTTGACAATATATTGTCTTGTGAAATTTGTTGACCTTCATTCTCCTCTAATATTAATACTGATAAAAATATAAATCGGTCATAGAAGTTATCACTTCCAACGGGTGGTCTTAAGCATGCCCATGATGTTTTTTAAAATTTATTTTTCCGGGCCTTTAATCATGTTAGGCCTAATTCATTGTTAGAATACATAAATACGAAACATGTCAATATCGGAATATTTGCTTCTGACAAAGTATAGCCCGTCTCAACTTAAGTTGAGGCAAGGAGGGTGGGTAATTAGGGTAGGTCTCAACCTTTATAAAACTGACCCTTATTAATGCCTCCTGAGTGAACCTGTAGCAAACTATAGTATAAAATTGCAATTCAGTAAGTCTTAAGTCAAAATGAAAAAACAATATCATATTTCGTTTCATGATATTTTCCTGATAATTTTGATACCAAATTTGATTACATTTGGCCAACTTTGAGCTGTACTAGCATTATAAACTTTCTTAGTTGAATTAACATTACTAATACGGTTTACAACAATAAAGCCACACAAATGTACTAGAGAAGTTCATATTTAAAAATGTAATAAATAATCATTTTGACAAAAAATTCGATACTGTATCGTTATTTATCATAATACAAACAATTGTGTGTTTGTCCCATGTTAATCGGCCGACTTAAAGTGTTGTAACTGTTTTTTTTTCAATACAAGAAATTACAAAATAAAATTTTTATTATTAATGATAAAGCGGTATTAATTATATTGCATTAATTAACGCAACATAATAATACTAATAAATAGTAATAACATATTATAATTACCATATATATGTGATATTTAAAACTTTTGTCAAAAAACGAAAGCTGTATTTTTTCTTAAAGTAAAATAGATTGTGGGTGTTGATTGCTAAGGTTTTGTGCAATATCTCTTTTTGCAACTGAGTAAAAAAGTTTACTATATTTTACTACTTATATCATACCTTTATGAAAACAATAAAACAGTTTTTGAAAATTTATTTAGCAATCAACATCCGCATATGACAGTACTTCAAAATGAAACCAAATTTTAAAATTTATTCCACGAATTATCAGATAAAATTACTTATTTTGTAGCATTGCTCTTATGGGAATCAGATTCAATATGTCGGACAGGGAAGTCGGCCGATTAACATGGTTCAAAGGCACAATTGTTTGTATTATGGTAAATAACGATAGAGTATCGAGTTTTTTTTGGCTCAAATGATGATTATTTATTACATACTAGGGGAGACCAATGCCTGCTCCGCACGCCAACCCCCAATGGAACCTTCTGCAAACATATGTTATGTTTTATTTATAATAAAGGTGTAGGATTAATAATAACCTCAAAACTAAGATGGTAAATAATGACAAATATTCAAATCAAATTATTTCTTATATTTGATAACAGCAGTTATAATAATTGTTAAAAGAACCAGCTTAGGCTCAGGTCTACACTTTAAAACCCTAACCTAAAAGCTAGAAATACAAAAATAATTGCTTCAAATTTTGAAATCAGCTGTTAATTGGAGCAAACAGCTATATTATCTGTTTTTTTATTCAATTGGTTGCTATGGTAATAAATGTAAATACATAGGTTGGTTTATTATTCTAAGCCTAACCTAAAAATTTTCCCGACTAAACTTACAAATATTTAAATAAAAAAAGGTTTTTATCGAAATGAATTATAGCCTATGTTATTCAGGGATAGTGTAGCTTTTTATTAGTAAAACTATTTTTCAATCGGTTCAGTAATGCCAGAGATTACCCCCTACATACAAACAAAGAAAACAAACTTTACCTCTTTATAATATTAGTATGGATTTAAATATAAACTTTTCTAGTACATTTTTGTGGTTTTATTGTTGTAAACCATATTAGTAATGTTAATTCAACTAAGAAAGTTTATAATGCTAGTACAGCTCAAAGTTGGCCAAATGTAATCAAATTTGGTAGGGCCTATTAAAATTATCTGGAAAATATCATGAAACGAAATATGATATCGTTTTTTCAATTTGACTTAAGACATACTGAATTGCAATTTTATACTAGAGTGTCCTACAGGTTCACTCAGGCGGCATTAATAAGGGTCAGTTTTATGACGGTTAAGACCGACCCTAATTACCCACCCTCCTTGCCTCAACTTAAGTTGAGACGGGCTATAATAGTAAACAATTACGATCTATTAGAGTGTGTATTACTAGTATAGCCCGTCTCAGGTTAAGTTGAGGCAAGCAGGGTGGGTAATTACGGTCGGTTTCAACCGTCATAAAACTGACCCTTATTAATGCCGCCTGAGTGAACCTGTAGGACAATCTAGTTTAAAATTGCAAGTCTGTATGTCTTTTAAGTGAAAATGAAAAAACGATATCATAATTCGTTTCATGATACTTTCCTGATAATTTTGATACCAAATTTGATAACATTTGGCCAACTTTAAGCTGTACTAGCATTATAAACTTTGTTAGTTGAATTAACTTTACTAATATGGTTTACAACAATAAAGCCACAAAAATGTACTAGAGA
>JAGFPH010000226.1:639098-654777 GCA_018207615.1 Philaenus spumarius | reverse complement strand
TCTCTAGTACATTTTTGTGGCTTTATTGTTGTAAACCATATTAGTAATGTTGATTCAACTAAGAAAGTTTATAATGCTAGTACAGCTCAAAGTTGGCCAAATGTAATCAAATTTGGTATCAAAATTATCAGGAAAAGTATCATGAAACGAAATATGATATAGTTTTTTCATTTTCACTTAAGACATACAGACTTGCAATTTTAAACTAGAGTGTCCTACAGGTTCACTCAGGCGGCATTAATAAGGGTCAGTTTTATGACGGTTGAAACCGACCCTAATTACCCACCCTGCTTGCCTCAACTTAACCTGAGATGGGCAATAGGCATAACCTGTCCTGAACTACAAGTACCTATACTGTTAAAGGCCGTGAGAGTAGCATGTTTTATATTTACTACAAGCTTACATAAATTTGTATTATATATTTTTTTTTAAATCTTCCTACATCCTGAATACATATAATTCGTTAAGATTGTAGCCACTACAAAAAATACACCTTGGGCTAGTCACTGTAGAACATGAGGATTATTCATGTGTCTCTTAACTAGGCCTATACATTTTACATCTAGGTACGCCCTAAGTTTATTTTTACAAAAAACCTTGTGTGAAAATATACCCAACCTATAACATTATGTGTAACATTAATTAATAGTAAAGATATTCGATTTTATAAGTGTTATTACATACATAATTAAGTTTTACATTATTTGGAAGAGAATTACCTTAAAAAATAATTATTACACTGTTAAGTGTCTTCCCTTCTACAATCACTGGATGATGTTTTTGTAATTCTCCTTGAATGTACATAATATAGGTGTAGGCTAATTCTCCTTATATGCCTATCTGACTTGGAAATATGAATCATTTCGTTAATAGAGATATCAGGTTCAATGCTCGCCACTCCCGATATCTTATAATTTACAATTCTTTATGGGATGGTATGAAAATAGTCTTTATCTTTGGTCCTAAATTATTAGCAGTTTCATAGGTTACATTAATTTCGCCAAATCTACACACACAGAAATTATGCCTTTACCCTTATCATATTCGGAAAATACTTCTTGCCTACTTTGTGAGGATGAATTTAAACATTATCTTTGCTAGACATTAAGGTGTAGGCCAATGTTCAAACTCGCCACCCTGTTTTTTACAGGAAAGTAAGAAGTGCTAAGAACTAATAGCCTATAACTTACTGCAACTAGAGACTAAGTAAATACTTCAGGCTATTTTTTTTAGGTATTGACACTTCTGCAGCAATAGGCCTAAGTATGCTAATTGTAAACTTTACTCCCATGGTTATAATCTCAAATGTGCATTTACAATGTCTGTAGTAAAATCTTATTAGAAGCATAAATAAATGTTTAGGTGGATTAACTCCCTTGATATTTGAACTAATCTCTTCCATCTTAGGCCTAAATACTTCTTGATCAGTACATTTTCTTGTATTATTGTCCTCAAATGGAATTTACAGTATCTTTTTACTTCTTTTACATAATTTTTTTTAAATCAGTATATGCTACCCATGCTTTCCCCAATCCCATCACCAGGATCAAACATGACTGAATCTGTCTGTTTTACCCCATAAGGTAAGCTACAGATTAAAAAAAGAAATTCGTAAATAGGCCTAGGCTATAGATATTCAACAAAATTAATAACTAAATCAAAAATAAAACAAATTGCTACCTTTTAATAGCCTACAAGATAAAACTATTTCAGTAATCGTTGGTACAAAAAACTAAATTCTCTAGCAGGAGTCATGATAAACATTTCACGAAATCTAAGCTCTATGATAATGAGGTGGTAAAATCCACAATTAAATTACTTAAATTAATTTGTTTCTTACCACTATAGCAGCCGTACTAACAAACAATTAGCCTAACATGTATTATTGTTACTAAATACTGATAGCAACTAACAAACCAGAGCACAAAATCCTTTAAATTTCCAACCTAACGTGACAAACGTCTGTCTGTCTAAACGTCTGAACAGTCTGAACAGGCAACTTCACGTTCACGTTCACACTTCACAGACCGCTTAGCGCTTTTTGCTTGTCTAAACCTAAACCTAAACGAAAATGGGCAACTTCAATTTGAATTTATTATTATTTTACTTCATAAGTTTAACGGATTTAAAATTTAAAAACATGTTATAATTTAGCTGGTCAAAATCTAGGTGGCATAGTAGGAGTAAAGTGAATACGTACTTTCTTTGATTATGGACATATATATGTATAATCAAGGATACTATCTTTACTAGTAAGCCCCCGTGAAAATCCATTATTATTATCTCTGGAAAAATCAGAGGCTGATTAATTAATTATTAGATACACATCAGAAACACATAATTTAAAAAACAAACTATTTAAAAGCAACATTAAGGCCTACCTTACTATGCTTATGACTTGACGAGAGTTTTTAACTCGGTAAATATGAATAATAATAAAGATTATAAAACTGTAGGCCTATTTGTTACACATTTGTATTTACATACGTTATTATATATTTAAATAAAGATAAAAATACTATCTTTTTATTGCTTTTTATTTCATATTAGTAGATCAAATTATTTAAACGTTATACGAATGTTTCCGAAGTTAAACGAATAGGTATCTTCGTTAAATTTGTATAAACAAATATAATATATTGATGATAAAAGGTTTTATTTATATATAGTTTATAACCTCAAAGCAAAAGTTATAACGTATATTATAGCATACATTAGTTCTATAATTAATATTTAAAAAAAAATAACTTCACAAGAAATTAGAACGATTGAAGTTGTAAACATAGCTCCAAATTATAATCTACACTGGGTTTGTTTAAGTATTACAGATGATGGGTGAATTCAGCTGTTAAACGAATAGGTATCTCTTCTTTAAATTTGTATACACAATAATATATTGATGACAAAAAGGTTGTATTTATATACAGGGTTAGTTAAAAGTCTGGAGACACCAGACTTAACTCTCCACCGAGCATTGATAGAAAATCCAAACCCGGGAGTTGTTTATAGATATTATTTATTTAATTGGGTCTGCCTCGGACCAGATGGTGGAAGTTATACTTCTTTGGCCATTCGTATATTCGTATACTTTCCCATAATTTTTGAAAAAAAATAATTCCCAGCCGGGGATCGAACCAGGGATTCTAGCGTGGAAGTCGAGTGCATTAACCAACTCACCCACCGAAACTCTTGAGGTATCTCTTGTAGAGAAAAATGTATAAAAAGTCACTTTCCGGATTTTACTCCTAACGCGTGACGCGGTTTCTCGACCGACACCCCATCCCAGTTTTTTTCTCGTGCGCAAAGAACTTCAAAGAAGTATAACTGTAGAACTGTAGGTGAAACTGTCAGTTTACTGTCGAGTGACTATAAGATCGACGGTAGCTCATTTTAGTCGGCAATAGTTAAATCATTTTTAAATAAACTTTATTTCAAGAAACGCACATCCTGTTGTGAAGTAGTAAACACAACTTGAACTTGGACTTCAAAAGCTCTCACAAAATATTGCGTTAGGTGGCATATCTAAAATTAAAATATCCATAATCAAAGGCAATACCAGGGCAATACTGACATGAAGATCAGATGTTAACACTATGCACAAAACAGCTGACCTGAATGAGGAAATTAATTGTGGATGTATTTACAATAATAATAATTACACCCAGAACTGCTAAAGAGAGGTTAAGCGATTCCGGCTACTTAATTTGATCGAAATATTGATCCTGTTTACTTAACTACATAAATATTAGTGTTTTAAGTGTTCGATATGGGTGTTTGTGAGTTTCAAGCAGTTGTGATGGCTGCTGGAAAAGGTTCTAGAATGACTGAAATCCTTGGCAAAAAACGTTTGAAATGTTTATTGCCTATCGGTAATCTACCAATGGTATGGTATCCACTCCATATGTTGGAAAGAACTGGATTTAATGGTAACTATCAGCAATATTTCATTTTTCAAACTAAAGCTGCATTCAATCCTCATTAACATTTTTGAACAAGGCTTTAGGCTTAATTGGCGTAAATTTACTATTCAACCCTCAGCTGATATTTTTGTAGACAACGACCTTGTTTTACATTCTACTGTTAAATGTTGAATACAGGTAAACATACTGTGACTAAATACTATAGGTTATAACTTATGGCTATTTTTTTTTTATTATTCTTGCATTTCTGTTGTCGTGGGTTAGCCGAGGGTCGAATAGTAAATTTGCGCCGCTTAATTTACAATATTCCAATGGTTTAAAATCTACAATACATCTCCTCGCAATATTGCAGCATAGATGCCAACTTATGAGTATGAAAATACTCTATGTGTGTACGGTAAGTTTAAAATATGCCTCCCTATTTAATAACGACAATGTTTTTTTAGGAACATAAAAGTACATGGTACTTAACTGATGATTGAATGTTGAATTGTGAACACAGAAAATAAGATTAACAAAATTTTTAAAGTAATTAGCATAATTATGAACTGAAAATAAAACGCCTTAAACTCAATTCATAACTTATTTAGCTCGGGAAATATTCTAGACATATCTTTTCAAAGACATCGGGACTGTACAGATGAACGTAAATGAACACGATTGCCGGACTCTGTTATTCCTACAAATTAACATCACTTAATAAAAAACTTATAGGCCTATAACAAAACATGATCACATACAATTTACCTACAGTAATGTTCACTGTACTTTATATCAAATCACAGATATTCGATATACATCGATGTTCATGATTCAATAAGTTACATTAAATCTATTATATTTAATTTGATATTAAAGAATATGTTTTATCTTTCTGCAACAGTTGGTGCCAAGACGAAAAACTTTCTGCGAGTGCGTGCGTTTTAGTAATAAATTTAATCATAGAGGTTTTATAAGTGAATAAAAATAAGCAATTTACAAATGATCAATTCTTTGTGTTTATTTAACTAAGTAATTATTTTAATTTCTATAAAATCATAGATAGGCCTATGCCTTAAAACTTCTTTAATCCTTAATTTTATTTTACATTTTCTTACATTTTTAAACATGGCAAGGATTCATTCAAATTTTCTTGGATTCTCCTTACATCTTTAGATGTTACTGCTTGGGACATTAATTTATTTTTTGAGACTGGTTTGAAGTGGTTGTAGTACTTAGTCCAGTATTTCTGACATTGGGCAAGTTTCAAAAATTGTCTCCTTTGTAACCAGCAAGAGGTCCATCAGTCATTTTGTAAGCCAACATTTCAGTAGTGTCAATCTCTTCATATGACAAATCGCTGACAGCCCCTGCTTTTAATCATTACATTGGTAATAACAGACCCCCATCTCAATATTTTTCAAATCACGCTTCACGCATCAATAGCAATCCACATCTTGATGGGCTAATTGACTAGTTAAACTAGTTGTTTATTCGACTAGTCCCTTATGTAATCGATTAGTCGGTTGGTATGGAAGGACTAGTCGATTAAAAACCGCAGGTATAATGATACTCAGAATGTCATTTGAAATGGAACGACTAGAGAAACAGATCGACTAGCGTACAAATGATAAGTATTTATGTCTAGTACAGAGATGATAAAATAGTAATAGTTGTACTAGTCGTGAAGATCGAGTTAAAATTTTCGTTTATGGTAGGGATGGGCCCACACCAAATTTTTCGATTCTCGATACCGATACCTATCAACAAAAAGCAACTAGTAACTCAACTAGGCCTAATTATTTGTAATAAATACAATCTCAGCGTATGTCCGCAAAAAAAATCGATGGCCGTATACAATTTGTGTCAACTTATTGAACTACCATTGTTGAAATACAATGACGAATGTCCGCAAAAGAATACAACATCCGAATATTATTAGCACTACGTAATTTTATAAAACGTCGGCATTAAAACACAATTTAATATACAACAGCGAAGGCCTACTCCCATGAACAATAATTTGTTCTTGTTTCTATGAAATACCGGTGTTAAAACTTAATTTAAATTACAATGGGTAAGGTCCGTAAAAATGATATTTAGATGACACTTGTAAAATTCGGATAAACTAAAAATTAAATGTTGCTATTTGCGGGAATAAATAACAAGTAAAACAAAAGCACTTCGTTGGGACTCCAACAAAAAACAAATAACGGGTAACTTAACGTAAATCCCGAAAATATTCAAAATGTTTACCCTTCCTAAAACAATTAAAATTATTATACTTTAAATACTTTTGTTTACCTACCGATCTATAAAATGTATATAACATGTCGTCACAGTAGACACCCTAATTCTATAAATAGACACGATAAGAAATGAATCCGTAAGTAGTTGACCTTGAACCTACTTTACCTTCCTGTGTACAAATAACTAATCCGCATGAATATAAAAATAAAACAAAACAATTGCCTCATCATTTTACTAGGGAAAATGTCTAGGCTACATACAACAAATTAAGAAAGTTTTACACTTTTTCCTACTGATATTTATTGTTAAATGCTGAATTGGGTTTAAATACAGAGAATGTGATTGCAAATACTGCAGATTACATTCAAAATACGGAGAACTAGCAAGTCCGACAATGATATAAATTGAGTATCTCTCGATATAAAGTATCGGTAGTATCAAGAATCGACCCATCCCTAGTTTATGACCTGCAAAAAACTTTTATTCTATAGGCCTATACGATATTTTCTGCAGCCATCATTTTCGTTCTGTGACAATGTCGTACCGTCGCTCGTTGTTCTGCTTTGGGGGATGTAGGCTATTTTGAATCGATGAAAATTTGTAAAATACCTGGAGTTCTAACTCTCAGTCTCTAGTCACAGTATGTATCCACTTTGTAAACATAATTAGCCTATATATATATAAGTTAGCAACATCAATTAAGTTGGTTTTGTCAGATGATTATTATGTACAATTTGAATATTTGTTGAACATATGGTTTCTCTCTAGGCTAGTCTTCAATAAAATGTTACAAAAGGTGTAGGCCTACTTCATTTATTATTACAATTCTCAATTATAACTTAATATATTTTAACAGGTTGTGGGCCGATTATGATTAGGTAAGTTATAAAGATAAGAAAAATTTGTTAATAGAATAACAAAATCTTGAGAATTATTAGCAGTTTCCTATTATTGAAGCTTACAGAAACATAACCTAAAATGGCTACATCAACTGTTCCTTTTCCTATGCTTTCTGCTGACAATTTTACAAATTGGAAATTCAGAATAGGTATTGTCCTACAAAAGGAAGGTGTAAATGATGTTTTGAAAACTATTGACTCAGAAGTAGAAGCCCTTAAAGGTAATGAACTACAGTAATAGAATTTAAGGGGAAAGATGCAAAGGCACAATGTGTTATAGTACAGTCCAGAGATAATATTACCAAGAGGAGATAGGCAACTCAATGTTATAAGTTGAAACTATCTTCAGCGCTTCTGGTGGAAATGTAGTGGACTAACAAACAAAGTTTTACTAAACGTAGTACGTTGTATCTATTTTAACCGGTATTGTAGTATATAATTATAATTTATAGGCCTACTATTAAATCATTACTTTTGCATATTTAAGCATTATTCTTTGGCTACTAACTGTGAAATTTATTTTGTTAAACAAAAGTTTATTAAATGACTCTAGAATAAATTGTCATTTAATAATACATTTTGTCTATAATTTAAAACACAGTAGTAATCTAAGAAAAATACTTAATTTCAAAAGTAATCGCATAATATTAGGCTGTAAAAATTAAAATAATGTAATATTTATTTAAATTTATAACACTTATAAATTAACATATTATTATTTGAAAATAGCTTTGGTAAAAGTATTATTGAAATATATTTGACCACTTGTAGATAAAGAAATCTTATTTGTTAGTACACTCAAATTAAGTGGATGCACAATGGTTTTAATTAATAATGGTTTTAGACATTTTTAATCATAATTTTGTCTTTATAAAAATAAAAGAGAATGCATTATTTTTGTTGTCAGTAAAGAAAGCACTCACTAGAAGGATAGTAAACAAATAATAACATTTTTTTAGATAATATAAATTTATTAAAACATTATATCACCTAGATATATAATCAATAATATTCACATTAAATTTTCTTGAAAGGTTTATAGGAGCCGATGACGGTAGAGAACCTGTAACAAACATACCAGCCAATTAGAATTTTTTCAAACAAGGTATTACATAATGTAAAATGTTGTTAGAAGCTTAATTTAACAAAATGATAAAAAAGTAGAATGATGTGACAATTTGGCTTTGAATAAATATAAGGAACTAAGTCACCTTCCTGAGTTGTAAATAAACCTTTAGTTTGCATTCATCAAAATTTGATAGTTAGAAAGTGCAATGTTATCTTCTAGGCTATTTAACAAATTTTGTGACTCTTACATTTCACTGTTCTTAAAAAAAAAAAAAAACAGAATCTTATGTTTCAATATATACATAAAAATTAACCCCTTTTATGATTTCTCATGACTTAAAATGTTTCAATACCTTGAACGTAGTGTTTGTATCTTAATCTTGACATTGTTTATTGCCTGTATATGTCATACTTAATAATAGTTTGAATTATATATATGGCCATATTTATTTGAATTTTAGATATAGATAGCCTTGCTTTTATAAATAGTTTGACTACTTTCTTAACTAGAAAATTCTAACTACATTACAAGTGAAAAAATTATTGCAAAATAAAACTAATACAGTAAGACCTCGACAATCCGGCACCCTCGGGAATCCGGTGATGCCGGATTATCGAAAATGCCAGATTATCGAGGTCTTCCTTTAAAATGGTTTAGACAGGGAATAAACTATAAATAAACGCACATGTACTGTATATGAACAGGTAAATTACACGTTGAAACAACGTAACATTAACTACGTAGAGAAATTGCCGCTAACTAATAAATTTTAAAAGCCTAAAACAAAATCATTTTGTACATAAATATCGTGCGAGTGACTCGCTGATGTTATAATTTTGATCATAGCACCATGCTTCAAGATGATGAAATATTTTTCCTATAATAACCTGATTAATTTTTTATAAGACATATCTAGCCTTTAAAATAATTTTAAAGGTTTAAAATAATTTTAAACAATGAGAGCACATTGTTTTGAATCGGTTCTATTTTTAAGAGAAATTTTGATTGAAATGTTTGTTTTGGACAAGTTTATTGAGCAGTAGATTTTTACACACTGTTTTTAACGGATGCGGAGCCATCTGACAGTGTAGACCGGGCTTAAATCACTCAATGATTACAAAAACTGCTATTTTTAACGAGTGCAAATTTTCAAGATGATTGATGCTGAACTATCGAGGTCTTACTGTAATAATAGAAAATTCTGTCGCAAAAAATAAAATTAATCAATTCATTATAATATATACTTTCTCTTACACATGTTTAACATACAAAAACCTAAATAATTATAACTAACTTACCAAGTCGAACTGCATACATAATAGTAGATGCTACAGAGTGACTTAAAACCTGAGCTGCTTTGGCGACTTTCATTTTTTGGGTTCCTATAGGCTCCAAATGAGAATCTTTCAGCTTATGTAGCATACGGAACTCTGCTGAATATTTATCCAAATCGTATGCAGTTCTAATGTCATCTCATCTGCCAACTCCATCAAAGTCCAGACTACCTGTAATTAGTGAAAAATACAAACAATGTAAAAATTATTGATTTATATGTGCTACATTAATATTTTTTATATTAGTTCTGAAAGTAAACTTAACTCCAGTAGGGCTTCTAGCAAAATGATTTTTTGTACATGTATGTCATAAATTTTAAAATGAAATAAAATTGCAATTATTGTTAACCATGGGACTTTTTGCTCAGAAATAACAAATTATTGTATAACCATGCTTTAATTATAGTGAGTTGAACAATTTGTTTTTGTTTTTTGTTAGGCTATATTGAATTCATAAATTAGGCCAAGCCTAAAGTCAAATGTAACACAATTATACACAATTAAATAGTAAAATGTTATAGCCTAAGGTTCTGTTGCTGGCTAATGTAAAATGCTGGCTAAATTACAGAATAAACTGTACATAAAACTATATTTCCAGCAATTTTAAAATGAAATAAACACAGAATTATAATTATTAAAATATTCAGAACAACATATTATAAATTAAAAAAAAAAATACAGCCTATTTGAAATTAAAAAACAATCCATGTGTATATAGAAAACTTGATTGGATGAAATAAAGGCCAAGAGAAGGTGGTGACATAATTGCACCCGGGATGCTTTAACAAATTTGTTTATAATTACATAATTTTATATACATACTATACTTCAAATACTGCAATAAAATATAAGACACCACAACTTTGTCCTTACCTGAAGTAACTCTACATTTCACGTGCTTCAGCAACATATTTCTTGTAGATTTGAGCAGATGAGGAAGATCGTAAATGGTGAAGATAGGATTGCCAAGATAGATGCTGTACAGTAGTCAAGGGTGGCAATAAGGATAGAATGGCTCCGCAGTGTAACGTCTTCCTTGTCTCATCCAAAAAATCTTCATTTTTGAAATGCTGGTCACAAATATAGCCAAATGGACGTTTCGCTTCCAGATTAATGGAGTTGTTCTGAGTAAACGAAATCCATTGTTGACATCTAAAATAAAATAAAATAGTATATAGAGATATTCCGTTCAAATTTCGTTTAGTTAATACACTTTTCATACATGTTGTATATTTTTTATTTAGCGGTACGGTAGGCTATTTAATTAGCCTACCTACAATATAAATTGGGCTAATGCTTTTTCATTATTTTATTGTTAGGATATAAATTAAGTAAAACTTGTTTTTAAATCATATTTTAAGACTTAGAACTTTTAATAACTTAAGACTTTTAGAAATAGATTTGAACATTACAATTACGTACTAGAGCATTTTCTTGTGTATACATCAACTCTGCCGCAATATGGTGTACATTCGTATAGTAAATTTGAGCCTTTATTTTATACATAGCATAACCAAAAACACAATGTTTAGAACAATCAGTAGCTGTAGCTGAAACTGCTGGTTTATATTCTATAAGCCTAAATAAACAAAATTGAGTAGGCTAAATATATCTTCTTAAATTAAAACATTCTATCTCAATTAAGAGCTGAGAAAATCCAATTTAAAGGTATTGACGTTTACCAAAATTAGCGTTTTTTCCCAAACTTTGTAATTTTATATCTCAAAATATACTTGACAAAAAAATTTAAATTTTGGAAATAACCCTACTTTATGGACTAGAATAACTAGTGTACTACAACATTTCATGAAGTTCTGAAGAGGTCAGGTTGAAAACAAATACTTCATGTGTTCATTTCATATGGATTGACCCTACAATCTTTCTGTAGGTATCATTATAACCTTTACAGTGTATATTCTACATACAAATATATATTTTTTCTATTGTCATATGAAAAGGCAATGCTATTTATTATAGTGTATCTTGTATACTCTACAACTTGTATATATGTGCATCAAGTATAAGGCATCATCTATAACAATAATGGGCGTAAGTTTACTATTCGACCCTAGTATAATATTTTTTCGCGTAACTTTACTATTCGACTATAGCCTAATATTTTTGCAGACAACGACGTTGTTTTACATTCTACTGTTAAATGTTGAATACAGATAAACATAATGTGACTAAATAGGTAAGGTTAAAACCTTTTTGGTATTTTTTGTATTATTATTTTTGCATCTCTGTTGCCATAGTTTATCCTAGAGTTGAATAGTAAAGTTGTGGCCTATGTTTGCAGACAACGACGTTGTTTTACATTCTACTGTTAAATGTTGGATACAGGTAAACATACTGTGACTAAATACTCATAGGTTGGAACCTTTCAGGTTTTTAAAAAAATCAGTAGGCTATTCTTGTATTTACGTTTCCATAGGTTAGCCTAGGGTCGAATAGTAAACTTGCACCCAATAATGTAACACTCAGACAACATAACCATAAATTATCCTTATCTAAAACATGTAGGTAAGTACCAACCTGGTGCTAAAATTATAGGTACATAGGCTATTTTGGCCTTATCTAAAACATGTATCAACCTGGTGCTAAAATTATAGGTAGACCTACATAGGCCCTAGGCTATTATATTTAGAGATTATCCACTGTTATGGTTATTAAAACAAGAATAAGTTTATATTAATACCTGAAGGTAGCCTAATTATTACAAGTCGTTTGAACTTACATTTAAATAATCAATTTACATTATTGTAGTAATGTGGCATTATAGGGTAGTCTAAAATGTAAAAATACCGTACTGTACTTTTTAACACAGCCTAGATTAAAATGCTAGGTCTATACAAATTAATTCCTGTGCTATTAGTATACAAATCATACTTACAGTGACCGATTTCTTTTACTTTGCAATGGGAAATTGAAAAAAGTGCTTCTTCTGTTATTAGTTTGAGCATTTAAGCACCCTTTAACATAGCACAATTTTACTCTACGCATTTCTTACAAAATCATTCCACTTTGCTAACCGTTAATTCTCAAATACTTAAAATAGCCTATTTAAAAAAAATACTTAAAATAAGTCTAGCCTAGGCCTTAGAATTTGTATTTGTCATTACACAATCTAGTTGGTAATTATAGGCCATTTGTACTTCCATTTAATTAATACTGTTTTAACAAAGCCTAGAATAAAGGTTATAAAGATTAATTATTGTATTCAAACCATACTTACAGTGTCGGATTTCGTTTAGTTTTGTTTGGCAACGCAAAAAAATTTCTTCCTGTCTCATTAATTTGCGAATTCAAACATCCTTTCACGTAACAAACTTTAATTTTATCCATAATTCAATTATAATAAAACAGTGTCCGCTATTCTTGCATTACTTTTATTTAAAAAAATAAACGTTTTCTTATGACGTCATCCACAGTTTGTGCGATACCAACGCTTCTGGTGGAATTGTAGTGGACTAAAAATTGAAACTGTAACATGGAACACGTTTCCCTATATTAGTTATCCCACCCTGGTACAGTCCTTGTCGGATAAAATAGAATATGTACAGGATGCTAAAAGTGCAAGACAGATGATTGAAAGTCTAGAAAATGTAGGGTACTTCAAAGAAAGAGTGCACTTTCTAAAATGTATTTGATGAAAAAGTTATTAACGCTGAAATTCGTGGAAGGTGAATTGCAAGAACATTTTAATAAGTTTGAGAAGTTAATAAAGGAGCTTGATGCAGTTGGTAAAAATTTTATGGATGATACTGACAAAACTTTTTATCTTCTACTAACAATGCCAGATCGCTTTGATAGTGTTATTGTGTCAATCGAAACAGTTAAATGAATAAGGATAAATCAGCATACTCTTATACAGATGTAAAGACAAAGTTATTAGATTCGGAACTCAAAAGTAAAGAAAATACGGTTAAAAAGAAAGCAATTGTTCTTTCTCACTTAAAATGGTAAATACTAACAAAAAACAGGACATAATATGTTACGAATGTGAAGGTAATGGGCATTGTAAGAGTGAATGTCCTTCTGCTAAACGTAATGAGTCAAGTACTTAAGACAACTTATCGTGGTCGAGGTTATTACGGCAATTCTAGAGGGAGAGGCAGCTCTCGTGGACGACATGGCAGTGTTAACAAATTAATTAACACAACGGGAATTAGTGAAAATTCAAAACTAGCGCAACAAATTGAACAAGAAGAATTAAAAGAATTTGACTTTTTTGCTGCGGGTGATAAAGTATATAGTTTATCGCAGAATAACTGTAATAGGCCTAGCTCGTTCTGGATAGTGGTGCAACTAATCATTGGGTTAGTGAACAGGTAGAGAAATTTTTGCAAAATGTTGGAAATATAGATGAAGCAATGGAGATTAAAATTGCTAATGGTGATATTATGAAAAATACAAAAAAGTGTATACTTCGCTTAAAAGTTTTAAATAGTAAGGATAACTGCTACGCATTTATATCAATACCTGCAATAATAGTTCCTGGTTTTTCATATAATCTTTTACTGGTTAAAAGAATGTCTGAAAAAGGATACGATGTAATGTTCAACAGTGGTGGAAAGTTAGTTACAATAATAAATGATGAATTACATGTAAAATGTAAACCAGTGGGTAATCTATACGTAGCAACGTTTTACTTACCTAAATTTTCTGCAAATGAGGTTTACTGTGTGACATCAAATAATAATGTAGGCCTATTGTTGCATCAAAGATTGGACCATTTAAATGCTCAAAGTATTAAGCTATTGAATTTTCCATCCAATTTTGGAACATGTAGTCCATGTAAACAGGGTAAAGCAAAGAGGAAGCCCTTTGAAGATGTACATTTACCAAGATCAAGAAAAATAGGTGACCTTATTTACAGTGATCTTGCTGGTCCTTTTAGAATACACACAAGGAATGGCGAGAGGTACTATCAAACCATTACCGATGATTATTCACATTTTGTGATTGTGTATTTGCTCAAGAATAAAGACGAGGCAGAAAGAAACATTATGAACTATGTACAAGAATTAAAAGCCAAAGGGTATTACTGCTCCAGAGTTAGGTCAGATTGTGGTGGCGAATATTTGTCTCATGTGTTTAAAAACTTTTGTAAGCAAAAGGGAATAGTTATAGAATATACTTTGCCATATACACCACAACAAAATGATGTCAGTGAAAGGATCAATTTTACCTTGATGAGTAGAGTAAGAACACTTTTTGCTGAAACAGAATTATCAATGTATCTTTGTGGAGAAGCAGTATGCTGTGCTGCATATCAACTGAACCGTTCTCCAACAAGTGGTAAGATACCAGCTCAAATGTATCTTGAGAAGGTGAATTTTGATAAATTGGGATTATTTGGTGCAAAGGCTTTAGCGTACAAACTGCCAGTACCAGCCAATAAATTGGAATCAAGAGCAATAGAATGCATTGTGGTTGGATATGCCACTAACTGACACAGATTGTGGGGCCCAAAGGCAAATGAGATAGTAATCTCAAGAGAGAAAGATTATAAGTATAAACCACAAGTCAGTGTGACAAATACCCCACAAATTCCAATTGAAAATGACTGTTCTGAGGAATGCTTGAATAAAAACACTACAGGAGAAATTTCTATAGAAGAAATTCAAACAACTTCAATTCATAAGAGCACCAGAGTTACATCTGCACCAAGAAAATTAAAGGATTATGTATGCTACAAAGATGATGGCAAGTCTGAAATGAGTGAAGATTAAATGATGAAATTTGGCATACTGTTTGTGTGCAGGAGTTCCAAGTTCCTTTGAAGCTGCAATGAATTTGGATGATGGTTGGAGAGAAGCTGTAGACAAAGAGACCAGCGCTCTTGAGAATCACAAAACCTGGGAGCCAGCTGCTTTGCCAAAAGGAGAAAAGATAATTGATACAAGATGGATATTCTCAGTTAAAATTGATGGTACCAAAAAAGCTCGTTTGGTAGCAAAGGGTTTTCAGGAAGAGGTTTCATCAAATGTAAAATTTAAAAGGTTCAAATTGAGACGGAGTGTCAGATGATTATTATGTACAATTTGAATATTTGTTGAACATATGTTTCCTCTCTAGGCTAGTCTTCAATAAAATGTTACAATAGAGAAGGTGTACTTCTTTTATTAATTCAATTCTCAATTATTATAACTTAATATATTTTAACAGGTTTGTATACGTTAGGGGTTGAACTAGCTACCCTTATTACCCGGGTTCAAACACTAG
>JAGFPH010000226.1:626365-639088 GCA_018207615.1 Philaenus spumarius | reverse complement strand
TATAACTACTATATATCTTTTAACACACACCCCAACAATTCGTAACATATAACAGAAATGCAAGTATTTTAAAAAAAAAGTTGCCTGTAGTTCTAACTTATAGTTTATAGTCATAATAGTAGAGAATGATCTTAGGTTGGGACAGCACTAGCCTACTCTTTTTTCCTATAGTCTTTAGTCACAGCACTCATCAGTAGTTGGTGTGCTACAAGCCATTGCCGACAACTCACTAACGAAACGCCAAACGATCGCCGGCCCGAATAATGAGTGCTGTGACTAAAGACTATAGGGTAGTACCTTTCAGGCTATTTTTTTTTAATACTTGAATTTTTGTTGCAATAACCTAGCAAAGTCTAAAAGTAGTGGCCTCCGTATAATACATAAGTACCGCATTAAGTTTCTTATCTTTGTTTCTTGTTGTTTATAATAAAATATGTGTTTTTCACTAAAGTAAACAGTTACAGTATTAAAACCAAAAAAATATTAATTTTAAAAATTATAAAAAAAAATTGAAATTATTTAATAAAAACTATATTTATTTGATAGTTAAGGGTAATAAATATTTTATCTGATAAATGCTCAATCAATTGTGAGGCTTTTAAATTCATCAACAATCTCCTTAGTTGTTCAAATATCACAAGTTGGATCAAGTTACATAATTTTTATATTTTCAGATGTAATATTAGTAGTACTTGAATCAGCTAAAAATGAAGTACAATTTGCGCTAGAGAAAACTGGTTTGAAAATACACATTGATATAGTTAGTATACCAGAAGAAGATTGGGGTACTGCAGATACAATAAGACATCTGGAAGAGACAAAGAGGTTACAAGTAAGTAATAATAATAATGTAGCACTGCTATTTAAAGGTAATTTGTCTATGTCCTATATACCCTCAATACAATTTTGAGACAGATAATTTAAAATAAAATTGTAGATAATTAGATAATGGTAACATAGGCCTAATCTAGTTCTAAGTAAGTCATTAACTACATTTGTTTTAATTTCTTGAATATACATTAGATGGAAATATAGTTTAAGAATCCATTTAATTTTGGGGGAGCGGCTCTATTACACATCATATTGATGGTCCTCTTGTAAAAATTTAAAAAAATGAGAGGGTCTATGGCACATCAAACCGTTTAAATAAATTTAAATTTGATTGTCCATCTGGTTCGATGGACCATCAAGCCAAATTGAGTGCCTTATAATATATAAAAATTCAGTCCGATGTACCGTCAACCCTAAATATTAATATTTGTACAAATGGGTCGATATGATGTGCTATAGAACCAATATGTTGAAAGTTTTAAAATAAAAATAATGGCTCTATTACACATTAGATCGATGGACCATCGAACCTCTAATACTTATTATATAAGTACGGGCCGAAGGTCCATCAATATGATGTGCAATAGAGCAAATATCTATAAAGTTTTAAAATGAAAATAATGGCTCTATTACACATCATATCGATGAACCATTTAATAAAAAAATACAAGAGGCTCTTTAACCCATTGAACCGTATAAATAAATTAAAATTATATTGACCATCTGGGACAATGGACCATCGAGCCAAAATGAGTTCTTTATAATATATAAAAATTTGGTCCGATGTACCGTCAACTCTTAATATTAATATTTGTACAAACGGGTCGATGGACCATTGTGCCAGTCTATCGAAATTGGAAACGTACTGAGACACATAAAAGACTGCACATGTATTTTTCTTTCTTTTTTTTCATTATATAGATGACAAAGTATGAAAGTGAATAACCTGTTTACCTTAGCTGAAAAGAAACCTAAAAATCTGAATTACCCACTTACAGGCGAAGACAATCTCTACAGATTATATCAGCATAATAAACAATGTTTATTAAACAAAATAAGTTTGGTTTAAGAAAAACAGTTTATACGCCCTTAATAATAAAAAATGTGTTACATGCCCTTAAAAGAAAAATTTACAATATTTAATTTAAAGAAAAGAAAAGAAAAACCCTCCCTTACTAAATAATAAAGATCAAGAAAACCCCACTCCTTTTAATGAAAGCTAATTAGTTTAAAATACATGTTTATCAAAAGAAATTGTTGTAACTTTAACAGTTACCAAAACATACAAGTTTTTATAAACGCATACAACACTTGTATTAAATGTAATTACCGTACTTAAATATACATATTGTGTTGGCCAACCTTTGATTTGTAGATATGCATTTGGGACTGGAGAGTCAAAAATTTGCTATAGCGGCTCCTCTCAATAAAAAAAATAAATACAAATTATTGTTAAAAAGTTTTTTTATCCTTTTTTAAAATTAGTGTTACTGTCCAGTTTTATATTAATTAGTTTGTGAGCCTGTATTATTGTAACTTATGGTCTAAACGAAATCATGTCGCTATTCAAAAGATATGAAGCTCTTTCACAGATAACGAACTTTGAAACTAGTTTAAATTCAACTACACTTGTCACGCTTTCGGAGAACAGTGTTGATTGAAATTTCAACAGCTGGTGTGAGATGATAATCTTTAAGGTGTTGTAGCAATCATTAATTTGCGGTATTCATGAACCAGTGGAAAACTGGTATTAAGAGGTATGACGGCATATTTAAAACTTTGTTAACATTTGTTAAAATTTAGCAACACTTAGAATGATTCTGAGAAGGTTTCACAAACACTTTATTACATTCCAACACTTTTACAACTATTAAATCAAGCCACAGACACTTGCTGACTCTTTCAGATGAAAAAATGGCGAATCTGAATGAATCAAGGTTCTACTTTTGATAGTGAAGGCGAGCAACGCTGCGGGAGGCCACAATGCAAACTACTGATAATAAAAGTGGACGATACTCCCGCAATACATATGTGATAATTTTGACTAGCTTGCAGGGGTTTTGTACACTTCCGCACTCTTCCCCCAAAAGACGTAATCAAGGTTGAAAAGAAGAAATGAGAAATATTTAGATTGGTTTTATTAAGTTTTTATTTTATCCAGTGCGGCTTCTGACTAGCTATCTACTAAACTAAATGTATACTTAAAACTAGATTTTGATTACACAATGCTTCGTGCTGTCACCATAAGCCTAGTTGCAACACCATCACCTCAAAAGAAAACAAACACTAACAAGCAAGATTATGACAAGACCAACAGTAATAGGTTGACTCGCTGTGCCCTTAATTTACCATTCCTTAAAACGATGATATTTTCCATGGAAGGCGTCAGGCCTCTGAGTTAAGTATCAACGTCTTAGATCTCAACTTTTGGAGAGGACTGAAAATACATGACTGAGCATAACATCTAGTGCTAGATGATTATTTATTTCATTATTATTTGAAACTTCAGTGGTGATCAGTCTCTGGGTTTCATAGGTCAAGTCCGGTTCACTTGTAATGCTTACAATGCTGGTCATGTAATTCTCTTTACATCTTTTGACTTAGAAAGTCAAAAGAGAGAAGTTGTCTGCAGAAGGTGAGTTTCCTTCAGGTGGGGTATACGTTACGGACTGCATTTGTTGCATTAAATATATGGTAGTTGGAGAAATGGCCGATAGGTTCCTGTGTAGAAGAATGATGAGGCTTTAACTGCTCTACATGTGTCTTTTTTATGAAGTTGTCGGAATTTGGAAAAGAAAGGGCCACAGTGACTGGGGTAAGAAAGTTGATTATTTTAAACGATCCTGACCACCGGAGCATCAGTTTGGCCACCTGTTTATTTGCAGCTGAACTTAGATTGTGTACCTTACACCATACAAGGTTACCAATCTTAAAAGAATGCGGGCTACGGTTTCTGTTGTAGGGACGCTCAGATTCTGATGTACACGTAGGATATTGTGCTTGGCTTGACGTCAGATGTCAGAAGGATTCTTATTCTGCCTGGGCAGAAGATCTTCAATGTTCCATATTAAACTGAACAGGGTATTAGGCATGAAATTGAATACAATTTTGAAAGGTAATGTTTGGAGTGTTTCATGTTGAGAAAAATAAAAGGGAGTTGAAGCCACGATAATGAATTGTCTAAAGTTGTTTGACTACTAGAATGGTAGGTAATGAGTGCTGACTTAAGGTTTCTATTTACACGTTCCGCATTATTAGGTTGTAGATGGTAGGGAGAAAATGTGGCGTGTTTAATTCCGTGTGAAAAACCGTAGTTGCGGAAAACGTCCTTCAGCAAGTGGCATTGTCAGCGATGGTGTTAGAAGTGGGAGTCTCTGACGGGGCAAAGTCAGGTGAATTTAAAAAACTGGTCCACAGCTACCAGTATCATTGTATTGCCTTTCTTTGTTCTTGGCAGTTTGCTGACATAATCTATGTGAATTTTCTCCATGGGATGGGTAGGGACGATAGATGTTAAATATCCTAATTTAGAACGTTGAGCGGGCTTGCTCATGGCACATGTTTTGCAGTTATGTACCTTTCTAAAAACATCTTTATTTAGAGTGGGCCAGAAAAAATGTTCTCTAACTTTCAATTTGGTTTTTAACAAACCTAAGTGACCTACCGGTGAATCGTGGTAATATTTTATTACCAGGTCTGTTATACTCTATGGCAGATAAATTTTGGTGGGTATGTTCCGATGATTGCGAAAGCACAAGGTTCCCTTGTTAAGACAGTAGAGTTGTAAGATTTTGCCTGATTCTAGATCCTTAATGATTGAATTTAAGATTGGGTATGCGCGTTGGTGCGCACCTATGTCATGATAACCTAACGGAAAGTTGGTGAGTAAGCAACTGCATAGGGTCTCTGGAGATGATGAGATTCCTGGTCAACAACCTCTGGTTCAAACATTCTGGAAAGAGTGTCGGCAATTATGTTTTGGGTACCTCGGATGTGAGTGTCATTAAATTTTAAAGATGTTAATTTGGCTATCCAGTGGGCAGCGAATTAACTTTCCTAATTGCTTGGGACATGCTAATAGCCAGGAGAGGGCTTGATTGTCTATCTCAAGTAAAAACTCTCTGTGTTCCAGATGTTGACAGAATTTTTCTACTCCAAATGAAGCAAGACATTCTGATTCATAAACAGATGAGGCCTTTCTCTCTGCTGGGGTTAGGGTACTCGTGTAAAAAAATTAACGGGACTCATCGGGGAGTATAACAAATTACTTATCTAATTTTACAATCAGCAATAAAAATCTACACAAATATTTGGTATCTTTTACACCACCTTACTGCATATTTAAAACGAACAAATATAAACAAAATAATATTAATTCAAACATACGTACCTGGCCTTTCACAATTCATAATTAGTTATTTAAGGCTCTTCTTTACCTTAAAGAAAACTCCCGAGTATACATTGTGATTTTAATAAAAAGGTCCGAGTATAGTCGGTGACCTTGTGGCGAGGGGAAAAGCGGGGGGTAAAACTCCTGAACTGAAAACATCAGTCTAAGAGTCTGCAAAACGTCCACTTAGCACCATCCAATACAAAGACAAGAAATTGTTAGTAAATAAAACCATAGTCCACTGGTTCAGTCAATGAATGCTACAAAAGTGGGTTGTAGAGGAAAATGGAAGGAACACAATTTTTTACTGTGTTTGTTGAGTTTGTTTAGATTAGTTAGGAGGTAAACATACTAAAAGTCCCCACTCATAGGAGGTAAGCGGGGAACACGTAGAAGTTGTTATCTTTTTCGAGTTTTCGCTTTATCAAAACTATGCGTTCGAGTAATAAATTAACACGATTCTATACAAAATTAAAGCTGACCAAATGTGCTACAAGATTAATTCTAATCATTATGTGGCTATCAAGCATAGTTTCTCAGATATCTGCGTTTAAAATCGCTTATTATTAGAAACATTTTGCTTCAGGTTTTTTTGCCTTATTTTACTAGCTAAACTCTTCAGCCCTTCATCCTACAAAAAGGTTATTAGAAAGTCATTTTTGTAGAGCTTTAGATTTTCTTCAAGATTATAGGTTATTTTACGATTTTATCTTCAACCATTCAAAAGTTAAGAGTAATTTTAACTGCATATGTAAATACCTAGATTTTTAAGAAAAACTTAACTTTAGGTTATTTATATTTCTTAATTAACTCTATAGCCTATATAAGCTAACAAATGCGTGTTTATATGTAAAAATATTTTCAAAATGGTGGCCGTTTAAAATGTATTTTAAAACTAGATTAAAGACAAAGAAAATACAAGCTAAAACTTAAAGAGGAATTAAAAAAAAAACAATTAATAATTTGAAAATTGTTTACAACACTGTGATCTTAATAAGATTCCTTTGAGTGCATTTTGTATTTCACGATGTTGGTTTCGAATAACTTCATCAGCTTTATGGATTCTAATCAGTCATTCATTTAAACTTTTATAATATATTTTTGAAGTGACTTAAAATTTTTGTTTACAGTTCTGTTTTGTTTTGGTGTAATAAAAATCTTTTGTTTTGTAAGTTTGTAATAGTTTATTATGGACTTTATTTACATGATTTTTCTCATAATTTTGTTCTAGAGTATGTAATTTTGTATACTACTAGCTGACCCGGCAATGCTTCGCTATTGCATAATTTTGGTGAAATAAATGTGACAAATGATGGTAATTTTGTGTGTCATAAGGATATGAATCGTAAGTTTTAAACCATGTCATTTGTTGTCAGATTGGAAATAACTTAAAATTAGTTTTTTTCGTTTTTTATGGTTGTATGCAATACTAATTTTATATATTCCAATTCTTTTTTTTATATGTTTTGTTTGTCTGTTAGTTTACCATTTTCTGTGTGGAAATAAAAATGGCTATCCAGTCTTGCCTCGGGGAGGCCAGCAAACTTAGGGACCATATATTTACAATTATTTTACAATATTTACAATGTTTAAGTACAAATAAAAGCTAAAACAATACATTGTGATGTAAGTTAGGCAATAATAATCAAATTCGTTACTGTAGTACTTCTCTGTACACAACGTTTGCAGTTTTCCTTCTGGCTGCAATATGTACAGGTTTTTAGAGGAGCTAACTCTGGAGCAGGCAATGTAGAGTTGACCGTGAGAGAAACAATCTTGCCGCAAATCCACACCAGCTACTTTTAACGTTTGACCTTGAGCTTTGTTTATGGTCATGGTAAAACATACTTTAACTGGAAACTGTAGACGTTTAAAAGTGAAGTGGTAATCTGATGGAATTAATGGGATTCGCGGAATAAAAACTGTTTCTCCCTCGCCTGCGTCTGTGATGATGGTAGCTTCAATCACATGTTTAGATAACGTCTTCACCTGAAGTCTGGTACCATTGCACATTTTTGGAGGATTGATGTTTCGAAGCAGCATGATTGGTGCTCCCACCTTAAGACGGAGGCTATGAGGTGGGATCCCTGGTGGGTTAAGTGTATGGAGGAACTCCACTGGGTAGTGAACTGCGTCCTCCAGTTCAACCACACAATCTACTGACTCGTACTTCATCTCCTCTCCAGGCAGCCGACCCAACAGGATGTTGTTAATGTTGGTCGCAGACTCGTTTGTTGAAGTGAGGATAGCTCTTTCTCTTAGCCAAGACGGATCGATGGCAGGGACACCCTTTAAATTTGGGTATATGTACTCAGTGAAATCTTTCATTGTGTTGACAACAGTACACAGGGTATCTGGAATACATATTTTACCGTTATCCTCTTTTACCTGACCATTCCCGATTTGTAAAAGCAGGTTAGAAAACTCTTCAATTTCTGAGTCGCCCATCATTTGTACTCTCATATTAACTTTTAATGTAAGAGTTTTCACCAAAGGCCATAAGTACGAAGACTTTAGACATGCCTTCACTTCATCAGCTCGAGTTCCTCTAGGAACTATAGGTAAGGTTTGTCTAAAGTCTCCAGCCAGAAGTACGGTTACTCCGCCCATCAAGCTCCTATTATTCTTTAGATCCTTTAGTGTCCTGTCAAGTGCCTCTATGCCTCCTTTATGTGCCATTGTAATCTCGTCCCACACAATAATTTTGCAAGTCCTCAAAACATGAGCCATATCACTCTGCTTTGAAATGTTGCAAATTGGGGTTTCATGGCGGTTGATATCTAGAGGCAACTTCAAAGCCGAATGTGCTGTTTTCCCCCCAGTAAGTAAGGTAGCTGCAATTCCAGATGGAGCCACAGCTATAGCAATGTGTTTCTCTTTTCTGATCTTAGCCAACAGTAAGTTAATGAGAAAGGTTTTTCCAGTACCTCCTGGAGCATCAAGAAAGAAAATATGTCCATGGTCAGAATTTGTGCTGGCTATTAAGGTGCCATACACATGCCTTTGATCATCATTTAGAGTTGACTCGTTTTTTCTGACTAACTCGGACATCTCTGGAACGTCATAAGAAACCTCTCTCATTAACTCACGATTCGCAAAATAAACTCTTTGAACAGAAGGAGTGGGTAGACCGTATTACTGTATATGATGGCCAGACATAGCAAAGATCAAGTCTTCCAACAACATCAAGGTCTTCTTGTACACAACAGCCACGTCGGCCTGCACTCCTTCTGGACATTGCTGCTGAAGTCTTATTTTGACATCGTCTGACATTGCTTCCTTGTATTTGTCCCAGAGTTTAAGGGCATCAGCAACTTGACAGAACACCAACATTACTGCAAACAACACACATATTTTGTGAGGAGATCTTGATAGTGCAGCTTCCTCGAGAGTCTTACACCAGTGACTATCATCCTCCAGTAACCCCAGTGCTCTGCACACTGATTGAAAAGTGGGATGAACCACACCATTCACCTTCTTGAGATGACTAAAGCATGTAGAGCCTCGTACCTCATGAAGTAAAAGACGAAGATGGTAGCACTCAGTATTCATGGGGTGCACGGTGTAAGACTCTACCTAAACCAACGTCCTCTTTTACTCCAGGCCAACCTTGGACACTTTTTCCCTGCTTTCTTCTGCAAAACTTGTTATTTTTCCATACGTAAAAAGCAGGTACTTCACTGTATAGTAGTGTCCGAGCAAAAGAGTCTACTTTACACAGATCAAAGAACCCTAACAGCGTGGTTTTTGGAGGGTTTTGAACTTTACCTTCAACGTTGTTAGGGTTAAAGTAGACTCTTTAGCCATTTTCAAGATGTACTGAAAGATGCATGACGGGTGGATATCTCTAATGGATTGAGAAGCCAAATATCCACCAAGTAGCCTCGGAGCTACTGATGTACCGACCGGATTCGTAACGTTTTACCTCATCAAACTCATTCTCGAGACCAAACTACGCCTGATCACTGCCCTTATTTACGTACTTACAAATGTATTTGATAGATTTTATTGAATTATAGATTTCTACGTTAATGTGTCCATAAAAGGTACGTAGAAGGACAGGATTGTACGGCACAACCCACCTATTGTCCAGATCGATATTTTTAATTTTTACAGTAAATCCTCCGTCACTTGGAGAGCGGCGTCGGTATTGTGGGTAGCCATCATCAGCAGTCTGAGTGTCCTTGGCGAATGGGCGTGGGTAGCGTTTGCTGCAAGATCCGTTCACCATACAGGGAGAGTTGGGATTCAAACCTCCACAGGGTCCATGCATCATGGCGGACTTGACTATGCCATGAAGCTTCGGATCAAGATCAGGGTCCGGAATTTCAGCACTAATAACACTGTCAGTTTGGCTAGGTGTTATTTTATCGATGAGCCACAGCAGAATGTCAATGTGAGGAAGTCCACGCTTCTGCCATTCTACTGTGTACATGAAGCACCTAACTGCCCGAAAATACAACCTTTTTTAAATAAGTGCATGATCTTTTTTACTTTCAGGTGAAACACTCTCGCTATAATATCATGCCTGTAGTGAGGTGCCTGACCATCAACTAACTGTTCCTGGATTTTAGGCCACTTAGGATTACACGTAAAAGTAATAAATAGATCAGGGCGTATTGGCGTACATATGTCATGGCGTCTTGTGTTCTTTCATGCATGTAGCGAGGTCCCCCTGTGAAACTAAAAGGCAACACCACAACCTTTCCAAGCTCAGATGCCTGACCGTCACATTCATTGATAGCGTCCCGTAAATGCACATACTCCTCAACTCGTAGCTTGCTCTGGATGTGCCTTAGAAAATTTAATCTTTCCGTTTTGATTTTAGCAAACATATCAGTATAAAATTGATTAAGAAGACTACGATACAGAAAAACTAAATTTTCTTCGCCCTCTCTTTTCATGAGCATATACAAATAGAAGGAGGAGGCCGATACAGTTTTTCTTAAGACAGCTTTGGTGTTTGGATTAATCTGAGGGATGTCAATAGAATAACCATCCTCTCCATGGCAGAACATAAGTGGATATTGTAGCGCATCATATGCACGATGCGTCTCACTTATACGGGTCAGTCGTGTGTCTCTGCCATAAAGAATGATGTCTCGTTTCTCAAAAAGTTGTCCAACAATCACCAACGCTACTTCCGATGTTGTAGGTTTGTTGTATCGGCCTTTATGTGCACCTACTGGCTTTCTGTCTGCAGCTATAACCATCTGAAAATCTTTACCCTCTGGTGCATTCTCCATAGCAGTTTTAAGGTCCTTGATGTATGGGTTTGTTGCGTGGAGCATTTGTTGGAGTTGGTTAACTAACAATGGCTTTACAGCTGGCGCGTTGTTACACCGTAAGTTACACTCCCTCTCTTCGTCACCAACAAAATAAATTTGTAAAAATGATGGATCTCGCTCTGATGACGGCAACAAACTTCCTATCAGGTGATACACCTGTCCCTGAACTTTAAAGGTGGGCATAAATTTGCCCTCTTTTACCACCTTTGCCCCAAAAGAAGTCATTTGAAAACAGTTGTTGTATTGCCTGATGTTTGAAAGAAAGTGTTCTGAATTTGGATGTAAATGTTTCAAAAGACTAAAAAGGGGCTCCGGAGGTAGTTGAAGGGAGGGTAGGTGGACTTTTCCATTGGCACAGCAGAGACCAGGTGACTCATCTTTCCACTTCATAGCTTTACACCATTTACATGTCGTCATAGGACCTAGTTCAACTGTTTTGTCGTTGTGATAATCGGTGTTGCAGTTGTAGTGAAACCCTGACATTGATTTTTCAGACCATGGAAGCACCTTCATGTGACGGTATTTTTTAATGGTAGCCATATTGATCTGGGGATTTTGTTGATTGTACTTTTTGGAAGTCTCATGATGCACGGCAGGATTTGTTTTATTGTATCTTTTGACAGCCTCACGATTTACGGCAGGATTTTTTGCATTGTATCTTTTGACAGACTCCCTATGTGCTTTAGCACGAACACGGTTCTGTCGTCGGATACTGAGGCTGAGAGTTTTGGAGATCATTATCTGAAAGCTGCCCAATTTCCCCAATATTATCCTCCGCAATATAAGATCGAACAGGAGTATCAGGAATAGAAGGGTTTAGAGGAATGAGAACATCAAAATGGCCTCTTGTTAGCTCCCCAGTAAACCTCAGTCTTCCAATTCCCTCAACAGGCTCTCCTAAACTCTCCCCTAATAAAATACCGTCCCTGTACACCTGCAGCTGATAGGGGAATATTTCAGATGCTGCTTTGATTTCACATATGGAACCGAAAGTTGTTGGTTTGATCATGTCAGCTACATATTCCGCCTTAGTTCTGTAAATATCCCCCGATGGCTTTAGAGTGTACGGTTTGAATCAGCTCCAGTTATTAGATACGTGATTCACAACTCGTGTCCGCACCTCGAAACCCAGTGTGTCGGTGCCGTGAACCACGTAAGCCAATGAGTAAAATAAACATTGACCCTCAGGCTTGGTATGGACTATTCTGTGAGGGGTTGGGATTCCATTGATATTTATTATTTCCATTGAAAACGTAAACAACTAAAATATTGCTTCGGGAAATAAAAATAAAACAGAAACGAAATTAAAAGCTTTTGTGAGGTAACTAAAATGTGTTAAAGCTGTTTTTTACACTGATAAATTAACTAAAAAGACGTTTTTGTCACAAAATAAAACGTAATAAAACTCTTAGTAAAATTAAGCAAAAAGCCGGGTAGTTACAACTGAAGTAACTAAAACTGTAGTCGTAGTAGTCTATGTATTATAGAGAAATTCAAGCAATAGTAGTAAACCAAAAAGCCAATACTTTGAAGAATAGCAGGAACGCAGTATGGTAACGTGACCAAACAGCACAGAGTGATAAGCAAAACTGATGCACCACAGTGCCTAATTGTGGTCATTGGGTAGGAAAGTGAAAGTGAGGAAGGGTCGGGAGGGGCAAGGTACAGTTATTTGTGCCAGTTCAAGGCTATATACATTTTAGGAAATCGTGATCAGTCTGTAGGCAACAAAATAAACAATCCAATTTACCAATATTTTATACACTTCAAAAAAATTTCGTAAGACTTATAACCGTAGAATATTTTGTTTAATTGGAATATCTATCTCATAAACAGTGTATGTCAAAGTTAAATGTATATTTATAAAAAAAATATATCAATAAATATATTATATTACGTATTTTTATGGGGATTTTTGTTAAATTTTACCCCCAAAACCCCCCAAAATTTTTAATTTTTTAAAACCATTTCTTAGCGAGCACCTACGGCCCTAGAGGAAGCTACATACCAAATTTCATGCCAATCCGTTCAGTAGTTTTAGAGAAATCGTGATTTAGTAACTTTGACCCCCCCAAACCCCCCTAAAATTTAGAATTTTTTGAAAACCTTTCTTAGTGAGCACCTATGGTCCTAGAAGAAGCTACATACCAAATTTCATTCCAATCAGTTTGGTAGTTGTGGAGAAATAGTGATTTAGTAACTTTGACCCCCCCC
>JAGFPH010000226.1:614694-626265 GCA_018207615.1 Philaenus spumarius | reverse complement strand
TTAGTGAGCACCTATGGCCCTAGAGGAAGCAACATACCAAATTTCATTCCAATCAGTTTGGTAGTTTTGGAGAAATAGTAATTTAGTAACTTTGACCCCCCCCAAAAAAACCCCCTAAAATTTCGAATTTTTTTAAAACCTTTCTTAGTGAGCACCTATGGCCCTAGAGGAAGCTACATACCAAATTTCGTTCCAATCCGTTCGGTAGTTTTTGAGAAATCGTGATCAGTGAGTCAATTCATTTGGATTTTATATATATAGATGAACAACTACCATGATACACAATTTTTATTTTTTAGCCAATAGTTATCTTTTAAGTTACGGTAATAATAAAAAACCGTTTTGTTTGTTATTAAAAGAGAAAATTTCTGTGTCTTGAATGTTTGTAAAATTATCGGTTTCGAAGATATTATTCATTAAAAATTTTAAACGGCCGCACTTTTGAAAATATATATGAAAAAGTTTTACTTTTGTGTACGTGGGTAAAAAATGTTATACCAAATATGTATACAAAATTTGCGTTCAATATGTTTCAAAGATATTAAGTATTTTGTATAAATATGTATAGTACACACTATTTGTACTAATTTAATATTGGCTTATATTAAGGGTAGAAAAAGTTAAGTTTCAGCAAAATCTTGGAAAATCCGCATACATTTAAAATTGTTCTAACTTTTGAACGATTGGAGATAAAACCAAAGTATACATTCTTCAAGAAAATTTAATGCTCTACAATTTCCTTTCTCATAGTTGTTTCATAGGATGAAGAGTTTACTAGTCAAATAAGACAAAACAACGTAAGGCAACTTTTTTTTAATAAAAAATAAATTTTTGAGCGCTTATATTTAATCAACTATGCGAGATAGCATAAAAATGAATAGAACAATCTTCTGGCACATTTTGTCATCGTTAGGCCTAATTTTTTATAGAATTGTCTTATTTCTAGGATGCATACTTTAGAGATATAAGCGAAAATCCGAAAAAGGGACCTTCTACGTGCTCCTCGGCACTTCGCTAACCTCAACTAAAAGTATATTTACCCAGTCCAAACAATGTCCCAAAGTCAAAAATTGTGTTCCTTCTATTTTCGTCGACTGGACTCTAAGTTACATGATTATTTATTAATACAAAACATTCTGTCACATCATTTAATTTTCATTAGACTGAATTAATCGAGCCTTTTTAAATGTGTTTAAATAACATATGCAATTTATTTTCCATTGATTTATAATTTTTGTAGCTAAAAGTGAAAATAATTACAATGTTCAACCATTAAAACTATAGTGGAATGTTTTCTTACAAATTCCAATATAAACCAGAGTTTAAAAATTTAGGTATAAATCAAAATCATAAATAATACTTTTTGAAATGCCAATAAAAAGGAATATGCCTTCCTGATATTGCAATACAAAGGTATTGCAATATTTCCAAACAATATTTCCAAACAATTAACAATTTATATGCAATGCAATACAAAAATTCAAAGTACAGTAAACACACTTGATTGCTTTTGATTGGCTAAAATAAAACTTATCCTATTGTGAGTATAATTAATATAATTAATGATAATTATGTTTAGTTTTGAGGTTATTATTAATCCTACACTTTTATTATAAATAAAACATAACATATTTTTAGAAAGTTCATTCGGAGGTTGGAGTGCGGAGCACGCAGGGGGTCTCCCCTAGTATTATATAAAACAGATTTACGCCATACAATTTTAAACGTTATATGTAATTAATTTCTAAGGAAAAACCTTAAGATATAAAAATAACAATATCTAGATATAAAATATTAGTAATATTTAAACCACACATAAATATGTTTGATGTAATAGAAAATATTACATTTTCCCGTAAGCTTAAATAATTCATTTGTTATATTCAAAATATGCAACATTGAAACTATACATCATATAAAATTAAGGGATGTTTTCTAAAACACTATACCAATTTAACTGAAATATCAACTTGATTTGTGTAATTCACTAAAATATTGTAGTTCTGCACAAAGCATGTTACGAGCAAATTTAATATTGTATAAGTATTATACTTCAAAATTTGACTTTATTGATGGAGTTGAGCTAAGTACACATAATTTATCTTACTGTCAACTACCCGACATCACCAATGCAGACCATTATAAAATAATTAAAACAATTTTATAAATAATATAATAATATTTAATTGTATTTAATGTACTTCGTGTATTTTTGTGAGCATTTCTTACATAGTCACCATTTGTCTAAAATTAATAGTTTCCGAGTAAATTGGATGTAAAGAGCCATAAATGACGTTTTCCCACTTTTTAGATTTTTGTCCTTTTTCAGCGCGCTCTAGCGGCTATATATTTGATCGTACATGCCTCGTACATAAAATATAGGAAATTCCGTCTAATTTATTTTGTATAGAGTTGTCTTTTCTTTAAAACTCTTAGTTTCCGCAAAAAAAAAACAGTGCCAAAATTTACACTTGTTTCCAAACAAAATGAGATTTGTATTCAGCCACCCAAACAACATAGTGTTGTCAAAAATCTAAACCTTCCTCTATTTGCCCTTTTTTACATTTTCTTGCCACGCATGTTAGATAGACAGCATGCATTTGAGGAAGTAGTGAGACAGAATATATGATGACTCAGCTGCGCGTGCGTGCGTAAGAGTGGCTCTGTCTACAAGCGACTTTTGTAGCTTTGGTAGTAGAGCCACAGCCAAATTCTGACTCAAGCCGCAAAATCGTTGAAACATGGATTCGTAATAACGTGTTTCGGATTCTATTTATAAATTAATATTCTGGGAAACTACTTCAAGTTATAAAGAAGGCTTTGTATTTTTTACATGTTAGCTTAAAATACGGAAATTATTGCTTAAAATTCCCAAAAAATGCGTTAAAAATAATTAATTTTTACTCAGTTAAATCGTTGATTAAACTGCCATCGATTTCTTTCAATTATGAGATATAAGACAAAAACACATAGCCTTTAAAATGTTTCACAAATTTTTAGGTTGAAAAACGGCGTCCGAAACACGTTAGTATGAAGTGTATGTTTTTGCTGTTTTACGCAAGGTATAGAAGACCCTTAATATCAGTGCTTGTTTAGAACTAACAAAAGTAATGCTATAATATGCTGTCGCAGAGTCAAAGTTTCTGTTGAAGTTAATCAATTTACTATCAAGTTCAAACTGGTATATCTCTAATTCAATGAAACTGAGAAAGAAGTATGTTCGTAATCTGATTCCCCCACTATTCCCCTTCAATGTAAGATAAGTTTTTCCCACTCAATTTGCGTGTTGAAAAATCGACTTTTGGCCATGTTGGTTGTAAAAATACCTCTATGTGGCGTCAGTTTTCCACATGTCGCCCCCCCCCCCCCCATGTTATCGACCACCTGGGGAAGTGACGACAGGTATTTTCACTATTAACATAGTCCTTAAACCAATAATCAGCAAAAATATTGCATCATACTTTTCGAATGTTAACCCTCCTTAGATCCTGGGCTAAAGTGTCGAGGCTGCAATTGCCAAATAGGTCGAACAACCCCAGGGCCGGTGTAGCATGCACAAGGCCCTGGGGCAACATACCGCAAGTCAGTCGGTAGCCTGGTTATGTCTCAAAATCTCCAAGTCTCAAAATCCCCAAGCCTAAAAATGGCAAAGAACAGTCTCAAAATCCCCACAAGAAAAATGCAACCGCTAATGAGTCTCAAAATTCCCGAAAGCTTTGCTAAGTTTATTTGTGTATTCGTTAACGGTTTAATGTCCACAGTGCAAGCCGATTTCGAGACAAATTCAGATTCCGACAACCGGAGCGAGAACCTACCATTGATGGCCACAGTGGCGACTGGCTGACGGGTATCTTAGTTAGTGAGGAAATCCGAATAAGATGTTTCATTTTGGTTTGGATTCAGGAAGCGGATTGCAGAGGATAATAATGAATCATGTTTTTTATTTTCTCTCCCTAGACATGGTATATGTAGAAAATATTGTTTTTGTCAAAGTTTTAGAATTTGAGTTATCGGTGGAAATATTCCGTTTGGGGCTCTCTGAACACAAAAACTTATTTTTGATGTGATGTATGTTTATCTGTCTACTCGTATGTCTGTGTAAATGACCTAGATTTAGAGAGACCACGCTAATGGGCCGATTTTTATAAAATTGGGTTTGTAGGCACTGATCCACAATATCTCCATGTGTTTTTTTATAATTTATTTTAATTATTTGTTTTGAAGGGTAACTATCCCCTTCACCCCCCAAAAAGGGAGAAAGTATATCCCATTTTTATAATACCGTTTATTTCAACTATCATTTACTTGTTGTAATTTATACGAAGTCACAACGACATTGATACACAGTATAGTTTCGTGTGTGTGACTTGTGAGCGCGCATGCGGGCGTAGTCGGAGATTTTAGAGACTCATTGGCCATGTAGCAACCCGTATAATTAGGATTACTCTGGATTTTGAAACTTGGGGATTTTGAGACGACACGCTACCGCCCAAACAATGGGTTTCGTTGGTCCGCCCCCACTGCTTCGACACGGCATCCTCAAAGAGGAAGAGAGAGCGCGCGAGAATATTGTAGCCTTCTTCAACGTTTGAATATAGACGGGATAACTACTTGTGTGATGTGGCATGCGCAACACTGACATTGTTTCCACATTAGTTGGTCCTATCTCCACCAGTTTCAGATTTGGTGAGAAAGACTCTTAACTTAAAACCAATTCTTTATTGAGAGGGACCTTTGTTTTTTAATTGAAAATAAATTCCTGCACCTCTTTATGTCATACAAACTATATTATATTGTAATTAAGGTTATATTGTAATTGGGTCATTTCTGATTTCTGAGAACTTTTAATCAGGACGTTGGGCAGTTTTCAAAACTGGTAAATCTTTAGATATACTGCAACAACAAACTAAAATCAACCCGTTTGGGACAAATTTACCAATCTGCTGGTTAATTGGAAAGTATATTTGTAATAATTATAAGCCTAGAGAAAAGCGTTCCTTTACTACAACCAACTAACGAAAGTGGCATTCATAAATATGTTTCTTGTTATTTTTTATTGCGAAATATCAAACTTAAAGTAATAATTTACTTAGCTTTTTTTTATTAGCATGTTTGTGGTACCAAGTCACTATTATAATTAAAAATAATAATATTACCTTGTTAGGTCCATCACGTGACTTCTTGTCGTGTATTTCTTACGACATGTTTCTGAGCCGAAACTCCATTTTCAAGTTCTAATCACTTCGAAAAGATCGCCGCACATTAAAATAAATAAAACATATACACACATACACACGTACACATCACACCAACACATAAACACAATATCGCGCTTGTCATAAAATTAGGTGTTCAACCTATCATTGTCGGTTGAATACTGACGGTATTGCGTTCAGGGATCTAACGATGTTTATCTTCTGTAAATATTTGATGGCCGTTTCATATAAATGGTGAGAGTGAAATGAAAGTTGATCATTTAAGATATCGTCCGGTTTATTTTTGAATGCTTTATAAATTTCATACTCTTCCTTAGCATTCATTAGTCTACCTTTGCCGCAAATGTGTAGGGTTTCTACCGAAGCGTGGAAGTCACCTGGGCTATGTTTGTTTTCGGCAAGGTGACGAGCGTAATTGGAATTGTTAATGTTGGACTTATTGTTGGGAAGATGTTCCTTGTAACTTTCGATGAACGCTCTCCCTGTCTGACCTATGTAATCTTTACTACAATCCTGGCAATTGATTTTATAAACTCCGGACATTTTTTCAGTTGAGGTGTTCGTTTTACACCTGAACGCAATTCCGGCAGTATTCAACCGACAATGATAGGTTGCGCACCTAATTTTATGACAAGCGCGATATTGTTTTTATGTGTTGGTGTGATGTGTATGTGTGTATATGTTTTATTTATTTTAATGTGCGACGATCTCTTCAGAGTGATTAGAACTTTAAAATGGAGTTTCGGCTCCGAAACATGTCGTAAGAAATACACGACAAGAAGTCACGTGACGGACCTAACAAGGTAATATTATTATTATTAATAATAATAATTTACCATAAGAGAAAGTTGGGTTTTAACTTTAAATTATATTCATGCACCTCTACCATCTACTAACTAGTTAGGTTTTTTATCATGTATTTGGGGAATTTCAGGCTTCCGAAAAAATTTCAGGCTGACATCGGACATTTATAAAAACTTGTTATTATATAATGACTAATGAGATAACCAGCAAACCCAGTGCGGCTACACCAGCGTAAACTTAAACTGACTTTATTTGTGTTTAAACTGGATGAAATGTTAAGTTACTTTTTTTTGGTGATAGTGTACTAACTTAAAACTCTGATGTTTCCATGGTAATAATAAAGAAATCAAGATCCATAAGAATAATATTTGAACTTTATAGTCACGTAGGTTGTTGTAGCATTAAGGGATTTTGTAAACACAAATATGCCTATCCGGAACCTAAGTATTAACCACCTTGTTTTGAAGATTCAACTCAATCTGTTAAATAATTTTCAAGTTAGACCGACGTAGAAGACAATGGACACCACCTTCAGAATACCGTAAAGGTCAGGAAGCGGCTCTAAAATATTTGCGAAGCAGGAAGAGGCGAAGCAGGATGTTTAATCGAACAGTTCGTTAAAACATTGATAAACATTGTGAAAGGACTGATGCTCCATCAATATGATGTGCATTAGAGCCTATATCTTATAAAGTTTTAAAAGTTTTAAACTCTTTAAAGTAGTGGCTCTATTGCACATCATATTGATGGACCATAGACCCTCTAATACTTATTAAATAAGAACGGGTCAATGGTCCATCAATATGATGTGTAATAGGACCTTTACTTTTATTTTTAAACTTTTAAATTATAGGTTCTATTGCACATCATATTGATGGGCCATAGACCCTATAATATTTATTAAATAAGAACGGGTCGATGGTTCATCGATATGTGTAATAGAACCTTTACTTTTATTTTAAAACTTTTAAATTATAGGTTCTATTGCACATCATATTGATGGGCCATAGACCCTATAATATTTATTAAATAAGAACGGGTCGATGGTTCATCGATATGAGGTGTAGTAATAGAACCTTCTCTTAAAAGTATAATTTATTGGTTATAAATATTGGTTTTTTGTTGCTTAAATCTATAAAAAATAAATAACAGATCCGATGAGCCATCGAACCAAACTTTAAAAAATTATTTTAATTTATAAATCGGTTCGATGGCCCATAGAGAAAATTCTTTATTAAATAATATTAAGATCGGAATAGGGTGATGGTCCATCGAACCAAAACGTATTTTTATTTAAGTGTCGATGGTCCATCGATATGATGTGTAATAGACCCAGTCCCAATTTTGGTTTCAAAATAATTATAAAAAATTTGATGTAATACTTATTAAATTTATCTAAAATATTTCAAAATAAGCCAAAAAATATATTTTTGCTCGTTAGTTTAATGCAGTTTAATCCATATTGTACTGTTCTTCCTTCCCAGTCAGATATAGTTGTTGTGAGCTGTGATCTTATAACTGATGTCAATTTATCAGAAGTTTTGAATCTTTTCCGTCGCCACGATGCTGCTTTATCTTCATTAATGTTTCATGCTGATGCTTCAGGATCTACATTGCCAACACCAGGACCAAAAAGCAAAAATAAACCAGGTAAGATAACTTTTTAATGATATTCTTTGAATATATTTTGACTTACACAATATTCTGTTTGCCTAAATAAAATTCAAACTGTTCAGTGCTCTAATATAAAAATTGTACAGCGGCAGATCACTCTTAAATTTTAAGACAATAACGCTAGTGTTGTTGAAAAGCATTAATATGTTTTTTGCTTGTGTGGAAGAAACATACCTAATTTTGCTCATAACTTGAATGCCTCCTAACGAGCTCAACATGATGTTAATCGATTTCTGATGGGAAAAGGTGATGAAGTCGATAGTTACAATCGTATGACAAATTTATGTAGGAATGAGTGTTAGTCCAATACAGTTTTGATGCTGTAGTGCATTTTGTCGTAGACATGTGAGCACGGAAGACAAGCTTACTTGTTTTTCACAGAATTGCTGCAGTGAACAATCTTGTAAAGATGAAACTCAGAATCACAAATGATGAGATTGCAGAATAATTGAACCTGAGTAAAGAAACAAACAATGCTGCATGATAGCTTGAGATACGGACAACTTTGCTATTAGTTTCAAAGCATTTTAGTTGAATTCTGAAGTTCCAATGAATGAAAGCTACATGGAACTTCTGATATATATTAACACATGGCCTAGGACCACATTCTTTTTTAAATTGTGGCTAGCGATGAAATGTAGTGCTAACACTTTGATCCAGCCATGAAAAAAATTAGTTTAGAATTAGGAAATTCTATCTATACTTGGAAAAAAATTATTTATCCATGCCAGCTAGAAAGGTAAGGGTCACACGTTCCCTTGACATCATTGGTGCTTTGCTATTGGATTTCCTGCAAGTTTATAGTACTGCAACCACATACTGAAACCTTAAAAAACATTAAGAACATGTTGTCAAATGGAGTTATTTTGATACATGACACAATCTTGTCTTGCGTGCAATTCAGCAATGTGTGCAAGAATTAAGTCCTTTGTATTCGATGGTAAGTCTTTGACTACCCTAACCCATCAACTACCCTGCCCTGAAATTGTGACTACCACATTTTCCCGCCACTGAAAAAAAAAGTTACATGACACCAGATTGAAAATGACATCAGAGTTTTTGTTGCCATTTCTCAGTTCAATTTTTGCGACTCATATTTAATTTTTATGTTAAATCTTATGTACTTTTAATAATTTCAGAACGAGACATAGTTGGTATAGACTCTGCTACAAACCGCTTAGTTTTACTATCATCCGAAAGTGATTATGAAGAAAGTATGTTAATCTCTCGAAGTTTAATACGAAAGCATGGCAAAATTCTTCTTCATTCTAAGCTGCTAGATGCACATTTTTATGTCATCAAACGTTGGTTGTGTCAGTATTTATCTCATAATAGGTAAGATAAAATATTGAACACATAAACATTTTATTTTATTAAGTACAGAATAAATTATAAACAATCTTGTTCCATAAGCATTTTGCACAATATTGTGATTTTTACTTTCTCCACCCTATACGTAGTATATGGAGAAAGTATTGTTTTGGTAAAAATGTTTGAATTTGAATTTTCAGTTGAATTATCTGTTTTGGTGCTCCCAGAACCCCAAAAAATTGTTTAGTGTAATTATCTGTGTTGGTGCTCCCTCAACCCAAAAATATTTTTAGTGGAATTTTTTGTTTTGGTGCTCCCTGAACCCAAAAAAGTGTTTTTAACGTGGTGTCTGTCTGTCAGTGTGTCAGTATGTATACACGACCAGAGAGGACACTATTGGTCCGATTTTCATGAAATTTGGTATATAGGTACTAAACCCTAATATCTCCAGGCGTTTTTTTCATTTTTTGGAATTTTTAATTTTTAAGGGTAATTTACCCCTAAAAACCCATAAAAAATGACAAAAATGCAAATTTCTCAAAAACGGCTCTAACGATTTTGATCAAATTTTCAGTATTTATAGTGCTTAAGATGCCAAACAAAATGACACCACCCGCTTTAATCAAAACTTCGGCGTTTTATAATTATGGGGAAATGTTAAAAAATAAACAAGTTTATGTTGTCAATCTAGCATCGCGGTCACGGCCGCATGGGGTAGCACAACGGTAGCGAACACGGCCAGTAATTCAAAGGTCGCGCGATCGAATCCCGCCTGGGACAATAATTTTTTTATACGATTGACGTAGGTAGAATTTTTTTTTGTTTTGTTCTAAAAAGTAGTAAATAAAATGATTAAAAACAATATTATTTTGACTACAGTAAGTTGGGAGAAAGTTTGTGTCAGTTAACTGATACCGTTTATTTTATTTTATTTCAACTGTACCATATCTCTAGTTCCCCATGATAGATAAAGATTTATTCCAATCACAGATGTTCCATAAAAATGTATAAAAGAAATCCTCCTAACAAAACTTTAAATTTGAAGATTTGCTTATTTTTCAATGTTTTAATCTCCAAATTGTGAAACAGTACTAAAACTTTTCTAATATTAATAAAAATGCTATGAGGGTTAAAAATGTATTCATAATTTTTACAGTATAAAAGGTCCTTCTTGTACCTTCTTATTAATTCATTCCTTATCATTTGGCAACAGTTTGTGCACTTACTTTAGACTCCTTCTTAATCTTTTATCTCAGTACTGTTCTCGTGAACAAACATTCTCTTGAATAAGACATTTGATTGTCTCTTTATCTGATTAATTCATTTGTGTTACTTTTTCATTTTTGTCCCACTTTACCAATGCTGATTCATATTGTACGACATTGTAGAAATTACGGGCACACATTAAAGTCGACCACACTATTGACCTCCAAAGCAGAACAACGAGTGACGGTGCGACATTGTCGGAGAAAGAAAGTGAGGGCTGAAGAAAGATATCGTATAGAATAAACGATTTTTGCAGGTCAAAAACTAGGGAAGAGTCGTTTCTCGCTACCGATTCTCCATACCACCGATACTTTATCTTTGGTATCACTATCAAAAATCGATAGCCGAACTCGAAACTCGATACCGAGAGATACTCAATTTATATTACTCTTGTCGGACTTGCCAGTTCTCCGTATTTTGAATGTAATCTCCCGTATTTGCAATCAGATTCTCTATATTTAAACTTAAACCCAATTCAGCATTTAACAATAAAAATATCAGTAGGAAAAATTTTTAAATTTTCTTAATTTGATGTATGTAGACATTTTCCCTTGTAAAATGTTTAGGCAATTGTTTCGTTTAAGTAAAGGCTCTTGTTTTATTTGTATTCATGCTTAGGCTTAGTTATTTGTAGACAGGAAGGTAAAGTAGGTTCAAGGTCAACCACTTATGGATTTGTTTCTTATCGTGTCTATAAATATAGAATTAGGGTATCTACTGTGACAAAAAGTTATGAATTTTATAGATTGATAACTAAACTATAATAACTTGAAAACATTGAGAACATGGCTGCCTCTGGTGAGCGTATTGTTTGCACAGTTGCTAAGAAAAATCATTTTACAAAATCTTTAAACTCATTATTTGAGACAGCATAAGGGTGATGCAGTTATGTACAAATCTATCACCAGCGAGCGAAGATAATAACAAATTTTTATTTAACGACCAGTCCGAGGCAAAATAAAAGAAGACAGTGGTGAAATTTTTATTGATATAGGAATATTCGGCGAATTGAGGCAAGTACTTCATCAACGAACAGGGAGACAGATGATGGACATAATAATTGAGCGAGGCATGTAGAAGCAAAAACAGATATCTCCATCATAGTTGATTTTTCAGGAAAGGGAAAAAACTGTCACAACTTTAAGTGATCATTATTTTTTTAACGTAATTTTTTCACTAAAAGCTGTGTGCTTGTTTTCCCAGTTAAAACAAAGCCTGGAATTAAGAAATAATAAACAAAGTCGTAAATTAACTTTTAAATAAAAAAATGTCGGTTTTTGCATCTCACCTTGGTAAATGT